>OFHS01002669.1:0-19966 GCA_900245855.1 Calvadosia cruxmelitensis | reverse complement strand
CCCACGGTCGAACTCAGCATAATGACTGGTACCAAATGAATGATCACGAGGCGGAGAACAAAACCCAATCATTTTCAACTCGTGATCTCAATCATTTTCAACTCGGGTTTTGTTCTCCGCCTCATGATCATTGATTTTGTACCAGTCATTATGCTGAGTTCGACCGTGGGGGTAACTTGGAGCTGGCACCCCCACAGATAAACGTTAATTGCCTGCTGATCATGGATGATCATCGCAAAATATTGGCTGATCACGGATGTACAGATCGTGATCGTGCTTGTCGAGTACTTGGAAGCAAATCGCAGCCGCGAGGGTGCTAGCTTGAACAGGGTGCGTTTATATTGTTTGGTCTGTTACAGAACACCAAACGACAAACGATAATCCGCCAAGCGCAGTTCCACTGCATGTCCGCACAGAAATTGCTTTGTTTAGTTGAAACGCAATCAGCCGTACTCTTCCCGATGACGGTCAATTTCAGGGATTGTTTTTGGCTGTCAAAACTGTAGATTTTAGCTCAAAACACGTGCCTAAAAACAAGTGTATCCTGTCCTGCATTGGGAATGCGCTTGGTCCTTTGAAAGTCATCGACTGTTCAAAATTCTCCAGGGCAACAATGCAACAATAGTAGGTCTTTGTTTTCAGTAGCATGCTTTCCTCTTATGAATCCATGGACACATTTCGTCAACTTCAGACACACGAAGAGTACATCTTGTAACAGTCATGGCGGAAAAAAGTGAAAAAGAAATGCAAGGTACGAAAGTGCTATCCATCGATGAAATGATTCACAAGGCTGGAGACTTCGGCAGATTCCAGATTATTCAGTTGCTACTACTGGCGTCTTTGCGCTTCATATCTGCCATGCCTGTTTTAATGATGTTTTTCGCTGCTCACAACCCACCGTGGCAATGCACAGCCAACTCCACATGTCGACTGAATGGGACTTTTTCCAGTGCAAGTTCATCCTACAACGTGCGATGCAAGCTTCCAAGGGATGCCTGGGAATATACAATGCCAAGAAGTTATTCCATCGTGACACAGGTATAAAACATCTTATTTACTATAGGTCCGAGGAGACATGGCTAAGCAGCCAAAATACGTCACAAATTTGATCAAAAGCAGACTGCATAGAGTTAATGAGGTCTTAAATCCTTTCTCCCGTGAATGGTTTCTTGAAAGTCGCAGTACGACGCTGGCAGGAAGTCTCTGGGTCGCCGTAGCTGCCTTTTGAGGACAGCTGTTTTAATATGCTCTGATTTGATCATGATGTTATCCAAGCTCGAAGGTATTTGAATTGTCCATTTCCGAATGTATCTACACTCCTTTGTCTAATACCTTTTCTTTCACAACGTGCGATAGATATCTTGCTGGGCACACCACTCCACGTTTAATCGTGTTATTGTTTCTCAGTCTGAACCTCTTTCAAGCACACTAGCCATCATATATTATCAGACAGACCAGCATTCACCCGTGAAGTAACCAACTGTCACAATAGTAATTAACTAAAACGTGCAAAACATAATAAAGGTAGTCTATTAATTTCAAAATGAAAACAAATTAATGTTAAATGATTTAGACGAAGTATGCTGTATATATTATATTATACATTTAATTATTCGAATCAGTTCTGACGAAGTATCTAGTCATCATTCTCCTTCGTGAAACTGTCAATCATTCGCCTCAATAAAGCATGATTTTGTTACGAGTCTAGTGACGCTGTTGGGAGCTGTTTTTGCGAAATAGGTTAAAACGAAATGGTCTGAACCAGGACAACAATCAGTGTTTACTCATGTTGTATACTGTCCACGAACGAGGTTGTCATCCGCAACGAGTGAAACACCTGAAATGGATGCATTGCGGGACAGCAAATTATTTCTCTTGTGTGTTTTTGCAGCATGATTAGGTACTCACGACGCCAGCGTAGCCAGAATTCATCAGCGAGAGCATGCCAGATCCTCCATCGTACATACATATCTACATTTATACACACAGACAGATGTTTGTAAGATGTACACATAGACTAGTCGATCTGAGCAGACGCGCCAAGCGTTACTGCTCCTCATTTGGTCGGATGTTAAATTTGTCTACTAAAAGTCACATTTCATGAAACAGTATCTCTGAGAGATGATAATTAAATGTTGTTTCTTCAGCAAGTCGAGAAAATAGAATTCAGCATCCCTCGGCAAGTTGGGTTAGTTTCTTCCAATTTCTCAAGCTGAAAAATGAAGACTCCAGTTCTACATGTACTGAAATCGATCCTGTGGAGACATTCGAGTGCAGCGGTTTGCAAATAAAAGCTAGGCAACTTCGAGGTGCCCATTCCGGAGCGATAATTTCGTCAAATTCGCAGAAAACATAACTCGGTTATAAGATCTTCAAAAGCGGCTCTGTTAGAATCTGCGCCGATGTAAATTGTTCAACTTAGACCTCGTTTAAGCCTTGGTGCTGTAGATGTGATCCAAACACCTCCAGCAACCAGTGCCGCATTGATTCCCAAAGGTCGGAAAATTCTTACTTGCTGTTGAGTGGAAGGTGCTGGTTTTGAATGGAGATACATAGATACATACATACATGGCTTCGTACATACAATTCGATGCAATTCTACGAGCTAAGCAAATCCTTAAACCCTATCATAGAAAAGGGTACAGACCAATGAATTGCAAACAAAGCAATTCTTCTACGTTTTTGGCATTTAGCAGAAGTCAACTAGCATTATATAGAGATGCAATGGGGAATGCGCTCTGTGGATTTGTAGCAAACGTTCAATTGTGTTGTCTCTGACATGGGCTGCTGTGTTGTTTTCAGTTTGGCTTGTTTTGTGACGACGAATGGATCATCCATCTTCTCAAATCAATCATTTTCGTGGGATGGGGTTTTGGATGTGTTATTTTGGGATTAGTTGGAGACAGGTGAGAAAGAGTAAGACACAACGACTTTGCGGATTGCAAATATACCACTTGTGTACAGTTCTCTAGAAGTAGATTATGACATTATTTGCAGTTTCCATGCATGAAACTTGAAATTGTACTTGCGTAGAACCACTGTTGAATAAACTTCTCGGTGAGGTTGTACCATGTAGTTCTCTTGTTAGATTGAAAGCTAGCCTAGATAACGCACTCCTCCTACAATTCTGTATAAAAAATTTCAATGACCGTATTTCAGAGGAATAAGCTTTCCTCAGTCACCAGATGCTATGTTTCATGGAAAATATATCAAAATAACTCAAAATCAATAATGTTCTAGAAACTTAGATTTTCTCCTCAGATTTCGCCTCTCTCCCAAACCCTACAGTTGACGCTAGATGTTACCATTATTCCTGTAGTTTGTTTTCCTTCTTGAATGCAATGGTCCGCCGTCCTTATAGCTGCGTTCTATGAAATTCCAATATATTCCTGGATTTCTTCATGTGTCAGGTTTGGTCGTAAGAAGGTCTTGGTATTGAGCATGGTCACCATATTTGCTTCCTCTGTCATCATGGCCTTCGCAAAGAATGTCTGGCTCATCGTCTTCCTGCAATTCTTCCGAGGTTTCTTCGTCCCGGGAGCATCCGTCAGTGCGTTCATAATGGCTTCGGAACTAGTTGGACATCGATGGCGCCCATTCTCCGGGATCAGCCTCTTTATGGTCTGGACGTTAGCCATTTGTCTGCTGGGCATCAAAGCGTATTTCGTGCGAGAATGGAAGACGTTGATGCTCATTTGCACACTGCCATATACGCCAGTTATGGTGGGGATGTAGTAAGTTGAATCTGCCCTGCCTTATGAAATAAAACAGGATCGACAATTTAGATTTGTTTTTGACCTACCAGATCAGCACCTACATCATTTAAAATTCTGGTTCCTTTTTTACATTGAGGATGCCCCACAAGAGCAGATGATGATAACGTATCAGCTGCGGATTTTGTTCTTACAATTTGGAGTATTTTTCTTTGTTTAGTTTCATTCCTGAGTCAATTCGCTGGCTGCGCTTGTGTGGTAGAGACGACGACGCCCTTGAAATTTTGAAGCGAATTGGTCGTCGAAACAAGAGGCCAATCGAAGATGTGAAACTGACTCCGGTTCAAAACAAGGATCGAGGGACAAAGAGCACCTATTTAGATATTTTCAGGCCCAGGAGAGTGCTGATCAAGACGGCAATACAATGGCTCGCTTGGTTAGTATGTCAGCAGAGACGTCGGGTGTACACTTCACAATAATCATGCAATAATTGAGATGCATCCATCCCGATGGATAAAGTTATGTTTCAACGCATGTAATGTTATGTAATGCATAATATCAACATATGTTTATTTACGACGCCACGATGTTGGACGGTGTTGCATGGTGTTGGTACTTGTTGGACGTTGTTGCGCTGTTTTTTATTCAGATCAAAAACATTTTCGATGTTGGACAGAGGTCGGCAGCCCAGTACAAATAAAAAAATAAATAGAAGAAAATTACGTATAGGGCCAGTGTACTTGAAATAAATTGTTTCCAGCAGAAAATGGTGCATTCTGAAGTCCAAGAGCACTGTTTCACAGATGATGGCTTTGGAGATAGCACAACTACGGAACCATCGGACGACGAGGACTCCGAAATAACTGCATTGCTCCGAGCGCTAGACAATTTGGACAAACGCAAAGCTCGAAACAATAGTGTCGGTGACGATTTTGCGTTCACGTTTAGCCACCCCTTCACAACATTTCAATTTCGCGCCCAACAGTTGTTGGGCGATGTCGCGTGCAATTAATTGTTGTGTCGTTTGCCCCGGGCTTTAGCTTTCTTCAATTTGTTTGTGAACAATAGGCTGAAACACGCAGATGATAGCCTTCTATTTATTTCAAAGCTTAAGCTCTGAGATATACTTGGGTTTTAAGAATTAATAACCGTCCCTGTATTTAGTTTCGTAAACTGTGACTCGAAACGCGACTCGTATCTCTTGCAGTCAGGTATCTCAATAGAAAAGTTATTAAAATTGAGCGTTTTGATTAAAATTCGTATGAATGCAAATGAAAGAATGGCATCTCTGGTGTCATTTTATGCTGCAGTGGTTAGATTCACATTGAATTGCATTGCCACTAAACTTTGTCCGTTTGACGCTGTCTTTTGCTGGTTCTATGACAGCCATCTTTCCTCGTCTCACCGTTTAGGCTTTCCTGTGGCCTTGTTTACTATGGTGTGACATTTGCATCGGACGATCTCGGTGGAAGCATGCATCGCGACTACATTCTGGCTAGTCTCATCGAATTCCCGGCAGTCTTTGCGGCCATCTACCTCTGCGGGCGGTAAGTGACTTTGAAACTGTATCGTTTCATATAACTATACAGCAGGATAGTAAGAAATTTTCTCGGGATATAGATGAATCAATTGTTTTGCGCTTATATCGGACATGTTTTTCCTATTTCCACAAAAACGTGGGCTGCTGTCACAGATGATTGCTTGGAACAAGGGGATCACCATCAACATGGCTCTTAATAATAATTATTTACCATTGAAAGTAGTTTCTACAAATTATCTTCGCTACGAATGCGTGGCTACTTCATGAAGCGATGGCTCTTTACTTCCCACTATTGAAGTTATAACATTTGACTTTGCTGTCCTGTCCCTAAAACGAGAAATTGTTGATCAAATTACATATTTGGAATAAAATGATAAACTTTGGTATCCTCTGCATGTGACACAAGAAAGATCTTATTACATCCAACGTCTTCATCTCATATTGTTCTTTAATAGGCATTTTGTATGTAATATTTTGGGCTTTTTCGGGAAATCTTGTAAGTGTAACAGTATAAATAGTAGTTTTGAAAGGTACAATATGTATAAAAATCAAGTGCAACAGAGAAGAGCTTTATTGATGTTATAAAAATAGGCAGTCATTACTTCTTTGAGGATGGGTTGTACTTCTAAAGTGCCTAGTTATTCTGTAGTTGCTAATTCTCTTTCTTTAGGTTGGGTCGCAAGCCAACGACTGCGTATCCTATGTTCGTCACAGCTGCTACGTTGGTCATTGTTTCTTTGATCCCAGAGAATTCAGGTTGGCTGCATCTGTTTAAAGAAAGCGAGTTTATCATGTTTAATTCACACAGAACACTGCCAAGGCATGCCATATTACTGTAGAAAATGATTAATTCGTCACCTAATGATTCAGCAATGTAAGAAAATTGGTTGCAGTACTCGAAGAACTGTTTTTGACTGATATCTGATGACTTCAGCATAACTTCAGTCATTTATTTGACGAATATAGAAATGATACAAAATTTAACCTCTGAGTTCTATTGCATTCAGAAAAGTCTATTTCTACGGACCCGGCTTGCACGTGTATCGATAGTTGGTATTTGATAGGTACTAATCTTGCTGTAGGCTGAGCTTTATTACATTTTTATATCTTCTTCTTATTTCAAAGATGTCAAAGCCCTTCGTGTTGTGTTCGGCATGATTGGGAAATTCTGCATCTCTGTCTCTTTCGATGCCGTTTATACATGGTCCGTCGAGCTGCATCCAACTTCAGTGAGGTAATCATAACCGGAAATAACATGCATATAACTACGGATAGCTTGTTAAAATTCGATTCGTGAAAAACTATTCTATATTTACTAGTATTCTTGCTGATACTTGTACTTCACACGACACCTGACAGGTTTATCTATCAAGCTGGAAACAGAAACTGTCCATCTTTGTTTTCAGAGCAAAAGGAATGGGTGCTCTCCAGGTTGCTGCCAGAGTTGGCTCAGCGGCCGCCCCATGGATTGCCAAAGCTCTTCGCGTTTATCACGTGACCATACCGTTTATTGTAATGAGTGTGTTCAGCCTCTTTACTGCTATTTCTCTGTTGTGGCTTCCCGAGACGCGAGGCAAAGAAACCATGGAAACAGTGGATGATTTGAAAAGCACGGGCACTGAGTCTGCGGATGATGCTGTCCTCCTTCGCACAGAAGCAAGCAATATAAAGGAGACCAAAGAAAAACAAGGAAACTCCAACAATAAAACTGGTGAACAAGAGAACCTTGTGATATAATGGAAGCGGCTGAGAATCACTCAATCTTGCAGTTTTGCTCCATGAGGTCGCGATTAATCACCCTCGTGCGAGATTCGTATAAATCAGACCTGCTCATTTTGGAAGTGACATTTCCAAAGACATAATATGAAAATGTTTTCATTCAATTACCAGCCATACATTTCGTCTATCGAAGTATTGCTTGTCACAATTTACTTTCTGCGCCATATTCAGTATGTTTGCGTGTGTAACTTAATCCAACAAGTTACTACATCATTTTCCATTGAACATCTGCACAATTGTACCTACTAGGATCTATAAGTAACTGGTAAAATATATAGGCGCAATCGTTAACATATCCAAAGTACATACTGAAGTAAAGTATAAAGGACATACTAAAGCACGTATATCAAAAATGATATAGGCTCTTTCTATCAGTCGAAGTTACTTCATGTCCTCTTGGATAATATCCCATCTCGCTTAGTATCCTGCTGCTCTTTTACAAGTTTCCTGCGAAACTTATTTATTGTCCTGTTTCAAGGATTCTTACAATGAAATCTTTTCTGGACATTTTGCATTGAGAGACCCAGACAACATGTTACTTGTTGGTAAGCCAGAGTCACTGGCTAGTTGTGTTACTGTTAAAAGTAATGCAAATCTACATCAAGTGTTGGTACGTGGGATGTTTTTTGTGCTGCTGTTGAAATGTTTAGGATGCTATGTTAAAACATAGGAAATGATTGTTTATACTGTACTTATTCTGGTGAATATCTCACCGCACTTTATATCCCACTTTTGGTCAGCTCGGAGGGCGCGATATTAAGCAAGTTAGACTGTATATGGTTATTGTGTTAATCAATGTCAATTTTTGTTTGAACATGCATGTTGTTTCGTATTGTTATGCCCACGTACTCTGCCAGAAGCAGTGGTTGCGTCCAGCGTCGTTGCTCTACATTGGAGCAGATGTAAAATAAGTCGCTTAAAAGTCACAGTTTCCCGTGTTAATTCATGAAATAATATCTCGGAGAATTTTTAGCAAAAATAGCGCTTCTAGAAGAAGTCGGGAAATATTAACTCAACATCCCTTAGCAAGTCATATTCCAAAAGCTGAAGCCAAACAATATCGAACACAACAGTTTGAAAAGTCCAGCAGAAAACATAGCTCGGCTTCAAGGCGACACTTTGAAAGACTGCTCCATGCGATTCTGCGCCAGTTCGCATGATTCAACTGCTTTCGAGCTGGCGAAACAATGTGGGATTCGGAAGTTTGCACAACCAATGCCATCATATAATGTCCCGGAAAGATTATAATCTATATTTTCAACTGAATAACAGCTACCCAGTTTGTACCGACTAACAAATAAGGAAACATAAATTAAATGCAAACCAACAGACACTCGCGTATTATGTGGCGTATATATATCATTTCAGATGGAGCTTGTTGCCACTCATGCACGACGATCACTGCATGAGTTCCCTCGATGTTGTTATCTTCCCTAATGTAACTAAACTTTATAAATAATAAATTTACCGATGAAGTCAGGAATCATCAATTCACATGTTTTCTTAATTACAATATTTTTATCTGTATTGCTCTTCTCATGTGCGAAATATGGAGTTGTTCAAGAAAATCTGCAGTCGTCCACCAATCCATCACTCGACTCACGCTGGTTATGCAGTGAAGAGTATAAAGAGAAAATGGACACTGTCTACGTGAGGGAACTTCTACTTACCCAGAGTTGTCTACTTTGTGATCATGGATTTATGCTATCTTTCACAACACGGACTGTTATAAAGATGCACGAAACGCAGCCCTACTGAATGTCGAGATATAAACGTCTTCAGGCACGTGGTTTTGAGCGGAAACCGACATTTTGACAGCCAAGAACAATGACTGACATTGATCCTCATAGAAAAGATTCAGATTCTGTGCTTCAACGTATCAGTTGTGATAGAGGTCTTAGAGGGGCGATAAAACTCACAAAGGTTTTACATTTCTATCAAGAGTTCCGGCAAATATTGTTACAGAATTTACGTCAAGTTGAGAGAGAAATGTGCGTGTAGCGTTATCTTGAATATGACGAAGGCCCCGTGGCCCCTTAAATGCAATGATCCTCGACACCGTTTATTGACTGATGCATATGAAACGATATTCAACCCAGTTAATTATGGCTAAAATTGTTATGACATGTACTCAATCACTTTTTGTGTCAAAAGAGAAAAATATTTACTTTGATAAAGAGATATATCCACAAAAAGATGGAAGTATCGAGGCTGTTTCTTGTTTTATTTTGGTGTAGGGATTGTTTTTGCTTAGCTTGAACAACTGTGAATGGACCTCTTCGTCACATGCGCCACGCTTAATTTGGTCGGTCACGGAACACCAAATGGCAAGCGTTAAGTGAAAGCCATCGACTGTTTCAAATTCTCCAGGACAACAATAGCAGGTCTTTGTTTTCAGTAGCATGCTTTCCTCTTATGAAGCCATGGACACACTTCGTCAACTTCAGACACACGAAGAGTACATCTTGTAACGGTCATGGCGGAAAAAAGCGCAAATCAACGGCATAGTAAGAACGTGTTATCCATCGATGAAGTAATTCACAAAGTTGGAGATTTCGGCAGATTCCAAATCATCCAATTGATACTACTGGCGTCTTTGCTCTTTATATCCTCAATGCCTGTTTTGATGATGTACTTCGCTGCTCACAACCCACCTTGGCAATGCACAACCAACTCCACATGTCGACTGAATGGGACTTTTTCCAGTGCAAGTTCATCCTACAACGTGCGATGCAAGCTTCCAAGGAGTGCATGGGAATATACAATGCCAAGAAGTTATTCTATCGTGACACAGGTACGGTACAGAGCATCTGATGTAATAGGTCAGAGTGTCCATGGCTATTAAGCAGCTTAAGTTAGTTATTCAATTCTAGACGTTGAATAGGCTGCGTAGATTTATTTAGGGCTGCACTTGACATATATCGCGACTGCAGCTAGCAAACACGCTAATAGAGGGTGTTAAATTAGACATTTTCCCCGCGTGTCTGAAATCGCTTCTCACTCGAATAGTCTCTTGAAAGTCACGGAAAGACGACGCGTGCGAGACGTCTCTGGAACCCCGTAGCTACTTTTCGAAGACAGTTGCTTTTATATGCCTTGCATTTATCATGATGTAAAGCAACATCGAAGGCATTCGAAATTTGCCGTGCGAGCGACACTTATTTTCTGGTGCATGTGCAGTTTGCAACGCCTTGTTGCTTCTCAATAAGTTTTTCCTTTGCAGCCTGAGGCGGGATTCGTTCTGATCGCTATGCTTCACACGGATCGTGTTGTTGTTTTTCGGTCTTCCCAATTGACAAGAGCCATCATTTGTTATCAGGCAGATCTTGCAAACGATTGTCATATCAATGGAGAAAGATTAGGGAGATTGAGGCGGTGATTGTGGAATTGGATGAAAATTAGTCTTGGAAAATATGGGAGAGCTGAAAAATTGGCTGCTAAGTACGTCAAAGTCAATATTCTAATCTCACCTTTCAAAGACCTGTCAAAACCTCTGGATATCACATGAACTGAAGATATTGTAATAACGTGTTAGTCCTTTTCAGAACGTGGGCCAACTTCCAGGACATAATGTATAATAATTAATTAAACATTCTCAAATGGCTTGCACTTGAGGAATTGTGTGACAACAAGTGTTCTATACAGGTCTCTACTGTCGACTCCCAAATTTGATCACCCTTGAAATCACCCTTGTGTTAGTAAAACTATTGTAGAAAAAATCCTTGAATTCGTGCATCAGAGTACAGCCCAATGCGCTTCAAACAAAGCAATGTCTGGATCTTTGTCTCGTAGCAGAAGTCAACTGACATTATTGTACATACATGGATGCAATGGGGAGACTGAACTTGGCGGGATTGCCGCAGACTTTCAATTATGTTGTCTCTGACACTGTTTGTGTTGTTTTAGTTTGGCTTGTTTTGTGACGACGAGTGGATAATTCATCTTCTCAAATCAATCATTTTTGTTGGATGGGGAATCGGAGGTGTTGTTTTGGGATTAGTTGGAGACAGGTGAGAACTATACAACGACGTATAAATTACGTATCAACTTCATGAATTATGATACTTCACCATTATGACAGCATTAACTATACATATTTAGGTTCGTAGTTGAATGCATATCATTGACTTCACATTCACATGGATACCAAGTCTTGTCGCAAGCCGCCAGGAAAGGATGACCCCCAAACCTAACATTCCAATTCTTCCCATCAATTAGAAAGAGGTCAATGTTTAAGCAGAACATTACATCTTATATATCCTAAATTCAGCTTCTGGTCGTTTTCAGATAATCAGATAATCTGACTGTTTGTCAGGAGAATAAACTTTCCTTTGTTAGTGGCTGCCACATTTGACAAAGCATAAAGAAACGGAGCCCACCAAAATCAATCATGTTTGAAAATCTTTTTTAAAAATCTTGATTTTCACCTCTCTCCAAAAAGCCTACAATAGGTGATACATATAAACATTATATGGTGCAGTTTGTCTATTCCCGTTGAGTAGAATGGCGCCACCACTATATCTGTCTTTCATAGAATTCTTAAATTTCCTGGATTTTGTGTATGTTCTAGATTTGGTCGTAAGAAGGTCTTGATATTGAGTGTGGTCGCCATCTTTGCTTCGTCTGTCATCATGGCCTTCGCAAAGAATGTATGGCTCATCGTCTTCCTGCAGTTCTTTCTTGGTTTCTTCGTCCCCGGCTTAACCGTCACCGCTTTCATAATGGCGTCGGAATTGGTAGGACATCGATGGCGCCCATTCTCCGGCATCATCCTCTGGGTGGTCTGGACCATAGCCGTATGTTTGCTCGGCATCAAGGCGTATTTCGTGCGAGAATGGAAGACCTTGATGTTGATTTGCACACTGCCATATTCGCCAGTTTTCTTGGGGATTTAGTAAGTTAACACTGCCTTATAAGATATGAAGCAATTCTATACTTTCAGAACTTTACACAGGGGTGGAGCCAGCTGAGACTCGGAGAGCTGTAGCTCCTCCATCGGAGAAACCTAGTCCCCCCATCTAGGAATCTGCAGCTACTCTGTCGGGGAAATTAAATTCGTAGTTGTGGCAATTTCTTCCAAAATCGCATTTAAACCAGCCGTCATGCTGGATAAATCCAGATGACGAGCAAATTGCAACATATATTGAGGCTAAAAAACGAGAACTTGGTACTGATTTCAATGTTTACTCGTTTATTAGAAATTCGCGCTGTTTGGTTAGCCTCCCGTCCGGGAATTCTTTACCTTAGTCTGAAATTTTCTGGCGTCACCCCTGCTTAGGACGAAATGAGAACGGATGCTCTCGATTACCTTCATTCGCCTTAAATTGCTTTCAGGAGAGTGATTGATCATTCTCTTTGAAGAAGAATGGTTCTTTTCAGGTTTTAAGCTATCGCTGCTTGGACAGCTTTTATATCTGTACAACCTACATCCGAATCAAGTATTCAGCTGTTTCAAAGAACGCCACAATGTTCAGCTCATCAATCCCTGATCAGCCGCTATAGACGCATATAAAACAATCAACGAAGAAACATTATTGCAGCAGCTAAAAAGGCGATTCACAGCAACTAATTTATCACAGCTATTTAATCTGTTGACATTTAATCTGTCTTATTTTATCAAGCTGTTGACGTCAACTACACTACACAAATCAATCCGTGAAATGCATAGTTCTGCTACTTCCCTATAGCCAATGTAGGAATGAAGGCCCTACCACTTCTGTGCTTATCATAGAAGAAGTTCATCTAACGATTTAATTGCTGTCAACTGTTCCGGTGTTGCTCCAGCTATTAACTTGTTTCCCCTCCGTTTTCAACGAGAAGATCCCTCCAATCCGTACAGTCGCTATCGCAGTAAAACTCACAAAGGCATTCGATATTGTTTGACTGCACTGTACTGAAGCACATCGTCAAAGCTTCAACGTTGCCTCAACATGGTCCTGATGCTATCCATGAGGCCCAAACGGTCAATTTAATCAAGGTAGTCAAGGGTAGGGAATTATGCTGACCACATACCTGCGTCTTTTGCTGGTCCTGATTCTTGATGCTCCGATTCCTCATCATCGATCACCAAATCCTCATCATGGTTTACTGTAAACCCAATAACACCATTGGCTTTTTCATGGGTCACGTACATCATAAAACAGTGGAAGAAAGAGGACTTGTACACGGTGACTTTATACTTTGACGATGCGACGGGAACCAATCATCACGAACAGTGGACGAGGAACAGGATGCGACGTGAAGACAACATAGCGACGAATGAAGACCAACAACTTGCACAAGGTCACTTTATACTTTGACGATGCGACAGGAACAATAGACGACGTGCATATACACTGAGGATGCCACAAAGTGTGAATATTATAACTTATCTTCTGTGTACTTTTGTCTGCAAAATTTACGATATTTTTCTTTCTTTAGTTTCATTCCTGAGTCGATTCGCTGGCTGCGCTTGCGCGGTAGGGACGACGATGCCGTTGAAATTTTAAATCGAATCGGTCGCCGCAACAAGAGGCCAATTGAAGATGTGCAACTGACTCCTGTTCAAGACGAAGATCGAGAGACGAAGAGCACCTATTTGGATATTTTCAGGCCAAGGAGTGTGTTGATCAAGACGGCCATACAATGGTTTGCTTGGTTAGTACGTTAGGAGAGCCTTTCGGGTATACAATTCACAATAATTGAGATGCAGCGATATCAACTATGAATACAATAATATTGCAACGAATAGTATGTTATGTGATTCCATAATATTGAAATATCTTTCTACTTAACGACAATAGCACATTATATACATTGCAAAGATTAAGTCCCCTGGGATGTACTTCAGTTTCGAAGAAATTAATAGAAGTACCAGTGTTTGAAGTAGTAGATTGTGGCTCGAAACGTAGACAAGAAATCTTCTAGATTTGATAATACCTGTAGTTACATCCATTGAAACCAGACATTTCATAAATGTAGGAGCAAAGATACCAAGCTCATTCGCTGTGCATGTCAGCAGCAAAGAGAAATTCATTGAAATTGAGGGTCGTTGATTAAAAGTCTAGATAAATGTTAGATAAATGTCATTCAATGTGCACCCCTTCTGGTGTCTTGTCAAGTTGTAAACCTCTGTATAAGCATTGCGACTGAACTTTGTCAGTTTTGCGTTGTCTTGTGCTGACTTTAACATGCATCCATTTTGCCTCGTCTCGCCGTTCAGGCTTTCCTGCGGCCTCGTTTACTATGGAGTGACATTTGCATCGGACAACCTCGGTGGAAGCATGCATCGTGACTATATCCTTGCTAGTTTCATCGAATTCCCCGCAATCTTCTCGGCCATCTACTTCTGTGGGCGGTGAGTGAGTTTTGAAGTTGTCTCGTATCATAGAATTATACAGCAGGATAGCAAGTAATTTTTTCGAGATATCGACGAATTCATAATAATTATTACCTTTATATCGGACTCAATTTAGTCATTACCACATGAGCGTGGCCTACTATTACAAATAGCGGCTTAGTAAAATGGAATCTTTGTTAAAGTAAATGTTTTTTTAAATAGTAATGATAAAAAGTTATCGATAATTTTCTACAACTTGGGTTCGTTACGGGTGTGTTGCTACGTCATATATTGTTCTTTAATGGAATGTTTGCATGTTACCTATTTAATATTTGTAGTTACTTGCGCAAATACAAATTGCTCTTCTATCGATATGTTATGTACTTGCTAATTCTATTTCTTTAGGTTGGGTCGTAAGCCAACGATTGCGTATCCGATGTTCGTCACAGCTGCTACGTTGATCATTGTGTCTTTAATCCCAGAAGATTCAGGTTAGATGCGTCTGGGTTTATGAATTAGTTTTGCGAGATGCCTTGCATCACTATATTCAGTGTATAATTAGTTATACAAATAATTCTCCCTTCGTCAAACGTTGCTCAGATTGGTATTAGGAATAGCACTCTCTCTTACTCTCTATAAGGGACCGTAGAATCCCTTCGCCTGCTTTTCGTGTTACCTTGCTCTTAGTAATTGTAGCCTGAAAATTGCTACAGTTGCTTAAACCTTAACAGTCGAACGATTTTGGCTGTTGTTCAATTTGGACTGCTACTTTCTATAAGAATTTCTGATCAATCTCGGACGGTCCACAAATTTCACACTTGAAAAATTTCCCTTAAGCGATTACATTGCCTTTAGAGAGCCCTGTTCCTGCGAAAACGCCTGAAATCGTATCCTGATGGTGATGTGGAAAAACAAAGTTCTATGCTGTACTTGTTTAAACGTGTGGATGTCTCACGATTTCAAACGCCCTGAGGCTGTCATTTCGAAGCACGCTACTCGAGAGTTGCTATTGTTGTGCATCTTTGCCGTTATTTTGTGTCATGCGATGTTCTCGTCTTTTACGGCCTGCCGTCCCTGATGAAGGAAACTGCTGACAGCTTGGCCTTCAAGAAATTATGTGTAGATTATTTAATTTCTACTACTTAAAAAAAAAAAAAAAAAACACTGAAAATATCTTGTAAATAGTTTGCCTGTATCCACTTTGTTATGTATCAGTCCATTGAAAAAAAGCCCATAAAGGGCTTATATGGCATCTGAATAAATGATGATGATGATGATGATGATTACTTTATATTTCAAAGATGTCAAAGCTCTTCGTGTAGTGTTCGGCATGATTGGAAAATTCTGCATCGCTGTCTCATTCGATTCCATTTATACATGGTCCGTCGAGCTGCATCCAACTTCAGTGAGGTAATCCACAGCAAATAACATTCGCTTTCTGTATTAAATATAATTCCAAGTCATTTTACTTACATTTATGCACGTATTAGTTATGTACAGGAGTCCTTACAGTTTTTAGTTATCAAACTGGAGACTGAAACTGTTAATCTTCTGCTTTCAGGGCAAAAGGAATGGGTGCTTTACAGGCTGCAGCCAGAGCAGGCTCAGCGGCCGCTCCGTGGATTGCCAAAGCCCTTCGCGCTTATCACGTGACCATACCATTTATTGTGATGAGTGTTTTTAGCCTCGTTGCTGGTATATTCCTGTTATGGCTTCCCGAGACGCGAGGCAAAGTAACCATGGAAACGTTGGATGATTTGAAAAGCACGAGCACTGAGTCTGCGGATGATGCTGTCCTCCTTCGCACGGAGGAAAGCAATATAAAAGAGACCAAAGAAAAACAATCAGACTCCAACAATAAAACTGGCGAACAAGAAACGCTTGTGATCTAATAGAAGCTGAGCCTGCTAATTGGAGTATAGTCAATGTTCAATGTCTCTTCTCCCATTCTGTCCTACATTAAAATTATTTTCTAATCCGAATTGAGTCTGTATATGTCAAAGTGTCTTGCAGCATGTAAGTAATCTATTATCTACTTGTTAAATGTTAGTAGAAGTTCTCCAAAATGGACGACGCATAACTTGCAGCCATGAGCTCAAATCGTGTGAAGGGATAACGTGTACTATTGGCGCAAGAAGTCACTTAAAACAATGGAATTCTACTGCTAGAACTTGTATAAAGGACGATTGGAGAAAGTGACAATGAAATGGATGCCGATATGATCATCATCATTATCATCATGTATCTTTATTATAAGAAAACCTATATTCAATGAATACACATCTACAAGGCATGTTTAGCACTTATACTACACGGTGGATTATACGTTTTTTACAATATAGCCTCGATCACTCTAGTTCTAAATATTTCTAGAGCGTGTGATGCTACCACTTCATTTGCTGCTAAGTTGTCTGCTGGTCGTATCCTGTCCTTCGTCCGCTGTTCGTGATGATTGGTCACAGTTGGAATCGTTTGCATGTCGTCTATTGTTCCTGTCGCTTCGTCAAAGTATAAAGTCACCGTGTGCAAGTTGTTGGTCGTCATTCGTCGCTTTGTTGTCTGCTGGTCGCACCATGTTCTTAGTCCGCTGTTCTTCGCGATTGGGCTCCGTGGTATAATTTACACCTTGTCTATTGTTCTTGTTGTGTCAGTTAAATTTCTATGGACAATTACTTTGTATAAATTGTTTCCGTCATATTGCCTATTTAAAATCTATTTCTTGTTAACATGCTTATACAGTATGTAACTTTCCCCTGTATTATTATGCATGTGCCCCATGAAGAAAAGCCTGTTATTAAATGATTAAGATATAGTATAATGACTGGCATTGATATTCCAAGTGTTCACTTCATAGCGGAAACAATGACCACGAGTCCTGGTGTTGTGGGGCTATACAGAATTCTACGGTTGGAGCATATATGAAGGACAATTTATCAAATTTATGTCATCATATCAACATTATCAAATTTATGTTGATATGATTATAATTACTATATTACGAGATATGAAACCGATGATCAAAGACGAACCAGTGATAAAACATCATGCAACTTCGGTTATCTCGGTTGATGTTGGAAACAGCAGGAAATGATATATAACATATTTAATTATGTTCAAGTGACTTTATTTCCAAACTTGATTGCTGACAATGTAGCAGAGACAGGAAAATAGCTATTTTAGCTAATAATATAGACAGTCCTCTGCATGAATGCTTGATAAACATGGGAATTGGAGTTTCAAAAGAAAGATAACGGACATTTTTATCTCCAGTTATTACGATGCCTGCACTATCAACACTGCTTCATTTGTGAGTCTCGAAATCCATCTCTTTTTTAATGCACTTTCCCTCTTCTGCTGTTCTATTGATATCTCAATTTTATTTGCTTTATAAACTTCTTCTCTTCCTTTCTCTCTCTTGTTTTATTGTATTATCCTTCCCTTCCCGTATGCTTTCTCCCTCTCTTCCATTTGTATTCTTATTTCTTTAGACTTTTAGCGTAAATGTCGCTACTGTTGTAGATCTTGAATTATCTTAGAAACATTATTGTAATACATGGGTCTCCTATAAATATGTGCTTATGGGATTTCCCAGATCGATTTCAAGTCTTAGTGTAATTTGTTTGTACTGTAATTTGAACTATGTATGTTGTACCTTAACTTGAATTGATCAAATAAAAATATATGTCTATATCTATTTATCTGCATGCAACATCATTACATATACATATTTTATCTCAAATCCAGAATGTTTTGAGAAAGAAATTCCAGAATAAGGAATATTTGTCACAAGATCATATTGAGAGGGCCTTTCCTACTTAAAGAGACAGAGGAATTTCGAGCACGAACTGAAGATGTCAAGCTGATCATAAATTCATGTCACTTTATTGAGTACACAAATCGAACAATATGAGAACAATTGCATCGCAGATATTAAATTCACATGACGAATACATTAAAAGTACGGTTGTTCTTTCCTCCATATCGCAGTCACGTTATGTGAAGAGTAAGGATAGTTCTTTCCTTGAAACAACTCCGTCTTGATTCAGATCGCAGACAGCCATGATGTTTTTGATCATCGTTTCCAGTTCATGGGTGTTGGGAAACTAAGAAAGGCAAAACATTGCAATATAATTATGTTATTACAATGACGCACAGCAAAATTTCAAAATCTTACCTAGAATATATATTCTTATTTATTCTCGTTTCAAGAATATATTCTTAAATTAAGAATTTTTTCAAGAACACAGAGTACAATTATTCTTGTATGTCGTGATATTCTTGAAATAAGAATATGTCCAAACATGCAAAAGTTTATTATTCTTAAATGATAGGATATTCTTGCATCAAGAATACAAGTCAGGGTGATTTCAAAAGAGAACTCTTTACAATTAAATGCAGCACTGTTGCAATACTGCATATCAACACAATGTGTATCATTTGATGCAAATAGCAATGCTAGAGCTTTATGTTTAGAGGTGACAAATTGCTGTTTTACAGTGCGTTCAATTTTTAAGCTTTCATTGCTGAGATTATAGTTTCTTTATGTTGAATTGTGATGATGTTAAGGTTGTTCCCTGGTGACATTTTCCTTTCGTCCGTTCAATTCATGACATCAACACAAACAAGTCAAACAAGTCAAACAATTCAACAGAACACCAAACTTGAACCTTCATATCAAACATAACAAACTTGATCAATTGTGATTGACTGCTACACATTGATCTGATATTAATTATACATTGGGTTAAGCCCTAAAACATGGAGATCAATCAGATCGGTCAGGAAGTATTTCACAGGAATAAATAAATTCTTCTTCCGTCCAGTCTTCAAATGGAACACGTTGAAATCAACCAAGCCATCCGCGGGGTAAATGATTGTTTCAGCATCTATTGCAAGTTGTTCAACAAAATAGGCTTGGTGTTCGTAGTCAAACGCTAGCGTACAAAGCATGTCACACTCAAAGTAGACAAAATCCATGATTACATAGATGTTTTTAATGCTGCCAAATCGTGGAAGTGCCGGAGTCCCACCTGCACCAACAAGTACAACGGCATCTTTTGCATACTTTGTCCCATGCAGAATAACCCAGCTTACTCTGTAGACTTGCTTCAGGGTTATTCCAGGTAGCAAGCCATCAGCAGCAAATTTTCTTTGCAAATACTGACAGTCAGTAGGATTGACTATTTTTGATGCACCACTTTTCTTTTCTGTAGAGAATAAGGGGTGAGGACTTGCAAATTCTGCGGTATCCCCAAAATTGGCACATTCGTTCAACTGATGCCGCTTTGCCAATGACACCACAATGTTTTTAAAATTTTGACGTCTTCCTAACTGTTTGAAATAATTGTGTGCTGATTCAAAACTGAAACAAGACAGTCGACACATGGGACCAAACTCTTCAATAGCAGATGGAAGGTGCAGCAGATAGTGCTGTTTTGGAATGATTGTCGATTCTGGAAAGAGACACTTGAACGTTTCCAAATGTTTTGCAATCATGTCCCGCAGAGACCCGACAGTTTCCTGCTGCACAACAGGGGCAAAGATGACACTGGTGATTTCCAGTAAATCCAATACAAAACGGTAGTGTGAATCACTGGCATCAACAAAGGGTGACAG
>OFHS01002668.1:0-19969 GCA_900245855.1 Calvadosia cruxmelitensis | reverse complement strand
CAGATAAGGTACAGATCACGATCTGTACCCCATTTGGGGCATATCTGTACCCTTTGTTCTTAGCGTGCAGCACTTGCTTAGCACGGTCAATCATTGATCGGAGGGTTGATGACTCCGGCATTATTTTGAGCTCGGCCCGTGCAAGCGAAGGTAACCCTCTGATAAAGAGGCATTTCAAAACCGCATCTTCGTCTGTCACGACATGTCCCGTCAGCTTCAGAAGGCGCCGTAAATCTGACACGAAGCCCTCCACTGAATCCTCTGGGCAGTACTCACGTTCTAAAAATGCATCCCATGCCTGATGCTGATTCAATCCAAATGTACTGAGTAGACTGTTCTTGATGCTTTCAAAGCTGGCTCGCTCCTTTACACCGAGCTCACGGTAAACGGCGAAAGCTTGCCCTTCCAACAAAAATGGCACAATTACCTTCAGTTCTCCTAAAGAGGGGTCGATCTCTTTGATCAGCTCGAGCTTCTCCAGCCACGTCGCGACGTCCTCTCCATTCCCACCGCTGAATTTACCAACCGTCTTTACAATTTTGCTGGCCATATCGCCGCGATAGCTTGTACTATTCGTGATTCGTCACAAGGCAAAAAAAAACAGACCTCTAGCTGTTGTCACGCGTGCCACCGAATGGCCGTAAATAAAGGCCGTTTTGATTTATTGTAACACGCAAGATCAAGTTACATAATTGTTACGAACACACAAGATCAAGTTACATTATTGTTACGCAACTACTAATTGCATATGCGCAGCTACTCGTGACCACACACTGAAAAAATATTTTTAGACAAGAATTGTTTTCGTGTTTCAAGTATCAATTCTCTGGAACTAAAACTTGGTCTCTGAAAGAACAATAGCATTATTCATACTTGGCTTGGCAATTTGCTGCTTACAGCGTGGACAAGAACTTTTTACTAGATTTAAGAATAATATTCTTTGAAATGAGAAATCTTGTTTTTAAAAAGGAAACAATAGTATTTTCAATGTACAGTACAAGAATTTTTTACTAGATTTAAGAATAACATTCTTTGAAATGAGAAATCTTGTTTTTAAAAAGGAAACAATAGTATTTTCAGTGCATACACGTTCTGAACTTTATTGCCTATATATAATGCAGAGTGTATCTAACCAAGTCTCATTCATCATAATCTTCCACCTTTGTTCTTCGTCACAGATAAATGCAAAAAGACTTTTACAGATGAAACGAAAAGCAGTTGATTGTTGCTGTCTTCGTGTAATGTGTTACTTGTTGGTTTAATTTGGTGTACTGACGATGTGCTGACTTTTCTGCATGGATACTTGTTCAATCTTACATTGCCGAAAAAATAGTGTTCCTATTATAAGAACAAAATTCCTCATTTCAAGGAATATTACTCTTAAATCTATTAAACAAGTACTTGCACTGAAAAAATATTTTCTATACAAGAATTGTTTTCTTGTTTCAAGTGGCAATTTTCTTAGAATAAGACTTGGTCGGTGGAAGAACAATAGCAATATTCATATTCGGCTTAGTAATCTATTGCTTAGAGCGTGGACAAGTATTTGTTTACTAGATTTAAGAATAATATTCCTTGAAATGAGAAATTTTGCTCTTAAAATAGGAACACTATTTTTTGCAGTGTGTCCACGCAGTAGGCCATAAATTACTAAGCGAAAATGTCAATATTGCTATTGTTCTTCTATAGACCAAGTCTTATTTTAAGAAAATTGATACTTGAAACCAGAAGAAAATTCTTGTCAAGATAAGATAATATTTTATCTGTGTACAATNTTCCAATATTTCTTTTGCAAAATCATGTTTATTACACGTTGACGGTCAACTACAGCCAGAGAAAAAATATATAATTTTTTTTAAAAAAATCTCAAATCCAGGGTAGAGAGTAACCTTAACTTATATCGCAATATTCGTTATGTACTTTGTCTCTCTGTTGTAATTTCAAGGAGTCCGTACACTGAATATATTTTCTAAACAAGAATTTTTTTTCTTGTTTCAAGTATCAATTTCCTAAAGTAAAACTTGGTTGATGGAATAACAATGGCAATCTTCATCTTTTGCTTAGTAATTTATGGCTTAGAGCGTGGACAAGTATTTATTTACTAGATTTAAGAATAATATTCTTTGAAATGAGAACTTTTGTTTTTAAAATGGAAACACTATTTTTGCAGTGTATGCCATAATTGCCTATTATGATTAACCTTACATGCTGCATCATAAATGTGGATTATTCGATAGCCTTTACTGACGAAATAATAGGGCTCATATGCTAAGAGCAAACATTTCTCATTTCACAGGATATTCTATAATCTGGCACAAGACTGTTTTCCACGCTCTAAAGCGACAAAATACTGTACCATAAATATGAATTTTGATTCTTCATCAGAACAGGTTTTAGTTCAGGACGAAAGTTGATAATTATTTGAAACAAAACAAATTTTTGTCGATAACATACACACTGAAAAGTATTTTCTAGACAAGAATTGTTTCTTGTTTCAAGTATCAAATTTCTTAAAATACAACTTGGTCGGTGGAAGAACAACAGCAATATTCATATTTGGCTTAGTAATTTATGACTTACATCTTAGACAAGTATTTGCTTACTAGATGTAACAACAATGTTCCTTGAAATGAGAAATTTTGTTCCTAATTGAAATGGGAACAACAGTTTTGCAGTGTAATTATGTTCAATGGGCAGCGTCTTGCAAGGACTCGTCGAGAAGCCAATGCACCATAGCAACCTGACGAAGCATCAACCGAATTCTTCAATGCTATTTTAGATTCCATTAAAACAGAATTCAAGTCAGCCGCTAGATTTATTCAGGGTTTGCTTATAAACAGTGCATTACAAACTGCCACCAGCAATAAGACGGTGCACCCACCGAAGTCCAACTTATGCAAAGAACGACTTCTTGGTTGGCACTGCTCGCCATCAGATTACATCCAAAAATGAATGAAATCTTATTATATCGACTTCTTGTTTTTATTGTATCAATCAATATTCTCGTTTCTGTCGTTCAGACAGAAGAAAAATGTGTGACCAAACATGAGAACGAGGACATCTACGCAAGGATCTACAAGGGTTTTAATTTGGGCCGCATGCCATCGTTTGCTGAAGAATCGACGAGAAACTTGTTCAGTTGTCGTGACATATGTGTAAAGAATCCAGAATGTCAAGCACTTTGCTTCATTGAGCCTGCGCATGGACCCATCAATTGCTTACTGTACATTACTTCCAATGTGAAGAGATTCCTGACAGCAGAATCTTCATCTTCTGTAATTACACTCCAACCGGTAAGAGATTGTTCCTATATTCAGGAGATACTCCGTTATTCGGAAATGTGACATTTTATATTTTAATAGGTTTCTAATATTATATCATAATAATATTATTATTAATAAGATAATATTTCTTCTGATATTATATTCTAATAGCTTGATATTTCTCTGTTGCTTAAGACATATGGAAGATTAAAATATCTTCGTGAAAACCTGAGTGTAGCTACTGTACCTTGTGAGCAAAAAAACGTGTCTTTAGTAGATTTTCATTCTAGAGCAAGATCCACATCAAATTTGAGAGTTATTGCAAAAGTTCATAATGCGAGATTTTATATTGTTTTTTATAGATTTTATATAAGGTATAAAGAACGTAAATACTCTGAATACTCTGTAGATACATCGACTATGAGTGTTTCTTGGTTTCTGGTTAAATCTTATTCACAAGCGTAAAGCATTTTATAGTAGCATACAATATCATTGTCAATGAAAGTAGAGTTCTAAGAAATATTCGAATGAGATTACAGGAAGTATACTTACCTGAATACGAGGATGGAGTTCTGGTAATATGTAAAAGAAACTTAGCATATTCCCAAAGCTAAATTTGATTGGCTACGCTACAGAGGTGCTTGGTTAGAGATGAAAACAAAACTAAAATATACCGCAATCATTTCGTTTTATTCATTAAATATGACGATTTTAACCATAGTACGGTACCGTTCAATGTATTATAATGGAAATTGTGTACGCTTAAGGGGACAGCTATAGGTAAAAATATATTTGCCATTTCGTTATGGATTTAAGAAAAGATCAAAGTAAACTTTTACCTTATTTATTCACAGCATTGAAATAAGGCCAAGTGAATACGAGATGAAATGTTTGGAATGCGTCAGTCCACAAACATTTTTAACCTTTTACCAAATAATCAGTTAAGCCATGTTGATGTTATTGAGATTTATAATTGTATACATGTATACATATTTTTATCGTTTTAGAAAAGATGCGAATACACTTCAGAAGGTAAGCTCGCGTCTATATTAAATGCTTACCAAAAGATTTCTGTTTGAAATTGTGTATTCAAGCCATAACGAGGAGATTTTAGATTGTAATATATTTTGGGTTAAGAAGAGTTGGAGAATGCAACATCGTATGAAAGATTATTTATATCGCCATTCTTTACAAAAGAATAATAAGAAATTAAATTCAGCTTTATCTTATCCAATGAAAGTTCATATTCTGAAGAAGATCGCAAACCGAGCTCCAATTAGAATCTGAAGAACAAGTCACGTGCCACATACTCAAGAGCGACGAAATGTGCTGTAGCGATGCTGGAGCAAGGTTGGCTTAAGCCGCGTTTATGCATGCCCGTCTCCTCAACCATCGTCACTTGTCGTCGACGGGGTCAAGTTGAAGGATAGGTCAAACCAATCAACACCAGAAATTGATGCATAAAGGACCGTTTATGCATGCCCGACTCTTAACAACTCTAGATGTCAAAAAAATACCGCGTGATTCTTCAACCAATCAGCGTCACCTTTAGATTTCTCGCCTCTATTGTTTACGTTTGCCCCCTCATAGCAAGATGGCGTCCAGCGACGAAGATAGCGAGGTCAAAACGGCGGTATCGTCTGAAGTGTCAACACCTTCAGGGAGAACAATGCCTGCGACTTCTTCAACTGTCGGTTTGCAATGGGACATGAACGGGTTTCTTTAACCATGCTTCAACCATGTCGTACCTCTCAATTTAATTGAATTCGGAGCATGACGAGAGCGCCGTCTGAACTAGACTTTGGTCTCGTTTAACTATTGAATTCTATCCTGTATCGTCAGGGAGGTCTCACGTGAGACTTCAAAGCACGCTGGACACAGGAAGAAAATTTCGCAACCATAAAAACGAGTTATTGTTTGATACTGGCCAGTACACCAGAAGCGAAGCGAAAAAGGCTATGCCCTACATTGAGTTTCATCTAAAGCTTCATATTTCTTTAATTCAGACAAAATATGTACGATATTTGATATAGATTAATTTTTTCTAGTTCACGGAGAATGGAGTCGTTGGATTAAGCCCACATGTGATGGCTCATGTGGACAACTGAACACGTTGGAATATCGAAATTGTTCAAATCCATCCCCAGACTGCAACGGAGATGAGTGCAAGGGAGACAATAGCCGGCCAATCAGCTGCACTGGAACGACATGCGAAGGTATAAAAGAAGTACTATACGAATAAATACAATAATAGGAAAAAATGCTTTAGAATTAACTCTAGCAACGACGAAATATATTGAACGCGGAGTTGAATTTACAATCGTCTTGTAATTTCAGCATTTTTATTAGAACAAATTGCATAGATCAATGCAAGGTTTGACAACATAATAACTTGACTCACCAGTGTGATGAGGGCTTTGTCGCCGACGTGCCTTTGAGAGTTCTTGTCGTCGGTCCGAACAGTTTGCTAATGAGGATTGAGCAACCCAGAAGACATTTATATAGGACTACACGTTTGGTAAAAAATAAATGGATTTTATGAGTATTACATGAATTGTGAAAGGAAATTTCTAATTTGATTGAAAATCTGAATCATTGACAGTGTAGAAGAGCAGAGACGAGGATGAAGGCTTTCGTATTCCATATCATATATAATTATATATTTCGCAGATACGTTGCTGGTCCCACGACAGTGAGAGATAGCACAGTTCCAAAGAGTAAATATGATCGTTGGTGCCATATCTCTATCTCATGAGACACAGCGTAGAATACAAGACAGACAGAGTTGTTGACGCGACGAGGTGCAGATGGCCAAAGGAGATGATTACATGATGACACGGCTACATATTCTTACTATCACGAGACGGAACAATGGCTTTATTAAGTTCACACTGACCACACGTCGACCACTATAACAGAACGTGTTAGGCTGATTTTGACTGTATGAGACACGTCTGTTGGTTTTTCAGATCTATCTAAAATCCCAAGCATCAAGACATCTGGAGTTCACTTCTTCGACATAAATGGAGTGAGGGTCCCATTGTACTGTGAAATCGACACTACAGGAACAGGTAATTAATTTGGATCAGGTGGATAATCTACAAATTAATTAATTGATCAATTCATCATGTAACATCATCAATCTTATCATCACTGAGTAAAAACGTATATTCAATGGTCTCAAAGTTGGTACCTCATGGTCTCGTTGTTTAGTACTGTAGTGGCTGTTAGTGTGAACTTGATGTCGTCATTGTGTGTAGTAGCGTGACTGTAAGAATATGTAGCCGTGTCTTCCTGTAATCACTCTCTTTCCCGTCTGTGCTTCGTCTTGTCAACTACTCCGTCTGTCTTGTGTTATACGCTGTGTCTCGCGACATAGAGCTCCTGCACCAACAACCATATGTACTCCTTGAGACTCTCCCTCTCTCGCTGTCGCAGGACCAGCAACTTCTCTCTAGCAAGTATATATGTGGAATGAGAAAGCCTCCATCTTCGTCTTTCGTCTTTACATTATTATAGCTGAGATTAATTCAGTGATTATGTCTCTTCAGTTTGGGTTCATCTTCAAAGACGGCAGGATGGTTCGGTTGATTTTCAACGAGACTGGGATGAATACAAAACAGGCTTTGGAGATGTCACGAAAGAGTTCTGGCTTGGAAATGACAACATTCATTTTCTAACAACACATTTCCAAACAATGAGAATCCGATTTGATCTTTTCCGTGGTTCAAATTATGCCTTTGAGGAATATCGTGATTTCAGTATTGCGGGAGAAGGTGGAAAGTATCGATTGGATGTTGGAGAAGAGATATCAGGTAAGTACATTATCATAAGTTTAGCGAATCCATAAGATCTGAAATAAATTCAAAACTTATACCATCATAACTCTCTCGTAAGGAATTTTAGTCAAACTTCGGAAGATGATTACTGTTGTACCTTCGTCTACAACTAAACAATTTTTTATTGAGATAGGAAATAAGATAAAGTACAGAGCTACGTCAACTTTCAATAAAATATTTAATAGCCTAATTTAAATCTAGAAATAGTCCATGTAATATTGGAATCATTTTGGAGCTGCATTCAGGATGCAGTCACTCATTTCCTCTATCAAAAGTGATGGAGAAACGTTGATAAAGCCAAGATTTTTCATTTCTATCTCCAGACCATTTGGCTATTTTTTTCTCAGTTCGTCTATCACAAACATCTTATCTTGCCACAAATTCCAGTCTAGAACATGTTTCCAGGAAGCAGTATTATATAGCGCACATATGAGAAAGAAACACAAATAGGAAAGATTGTGCAAAATCCCTGTTTCATCTACACATACTGGGGGAGGCGAGCCAGTTCATTCCAAGTTTGATGATACGAATATACTAACAACTATAACTCAATTAACTTAAAACAAACTCACCATTGACGATGTATAAACAAGGGATATCTTATAGTTGCAACAATGATAATGCTCTCTGGGCAAACGATGTGACCGTCACAATTTCTTAAACTTGCAATGTTCTGACTCCAATAAATGGCAACCATTCTCTCTAGACTCTCGATGATTCTATTATGTACCCAACATCGAAATATTTAGCGTAAGCCAGATAAATATTAATCATAACTAACCAAATATTACATAATCATAAAATGTCAAACAAAATATCCAATTTTCCAACATATTATAACGATACAAAGCTGTCAACAAGTACGATAGATAGGTTAGATAGATAGGAGTTTAGCGTGCGAGAAGAGAACACACGTGCTAGTTTGAGCAGCGACATTTATTATATGAAGGAAACACGCGGTCAGCAATTAAACAAAAGACGACATCACAAAAGAGGACACGCATGTCCGAACAAACACAAAAGACGACGGTCATATGTCGCTGACGCCACAGGAGTATATTTGAAGACCGATAATCAGTTCTAAGGCCCTGTTTACAAGGGGGAGGATGATCCTAGTAAGTAGGATGATCCTACTTTCTAGGATGATCCCCTTAGCTTGTAAAACCAAACCAAGAGACAATGGAGGGGGGTCATCCTACAAAGTAGGATCATCCTACTTTCTAGGATCATCCTACCTCCTTGTAAACAGGGCCTTAAAGATACAAGCAATAGCATTTGAAGTTAATGACATGCAATAAAAATGGAAATAATACATTGATTCTTGGGGTCTATCTAAACTGAATTTTAAGGTAACATAGTTACGTATTTAATGATTATTTATGAAGGAGTTCGTTTTTTAAAACTTGTTTGAAGTTATCCAACTTTAGGTCGATTAAATTACTGTATTTGTTCATTAGGCTTGATCCAACTTAGGATAAATATGCTATAATGCAATACACATGCTTTATATCTTTATAATACAGTGTAACCCCGTTAATATCACCTCGGTTAATGTCACAACCCGCTTAATATCACTTCACTCTGAGAACCAAGCTCTGTCAAAATCAACTATTTTAACCCGCTTAATATCACGACCCGCTTATTATCACAATTTTTGACTGGAAAATCATAGTGATATTAACGAGGTTTCACTGTAACGTTATTGATGCAATATATTCTGTAGGTACAGCTGGTGACTCATTCCATAGTCGTCACAATGGTATGATGTTTACAACTAAAGACAGAGATAACGACATGGTTAATGTAAATTGTGCTGAAAGTTATTTCGGTGGCTGGTGGTACAAAGACTGTCATTCGGTAAATCTCAACGGCCTTTACTGCTATCGGTTGCTTTCCGAAAGTTCGGAGTGTATTGTGTGGGAAACGTGGCTAGGATACAACACATCATTGTCAAAGACTGTCATGAAAGTCACGCCACAGGAGACCCCTTAGTTCAAAGTTGGTCTGCGTTAATGACCAGCCATGAGCAGAAGTATACCGTGATCATTATTTGAGGTGATGTTACGTCATCTTTTTGTAAGCTGCACATGATGAAACTTTTTATCTGTTCACAGTCCTCGAAAGTGAAAGACAAGATTATGTGTGACAAGCGTATTTGAACTAACGAATGCATCGTTTTACTCAAGCATTTTCTGAGTGTGGTTGACAAAACCAAGCTTCCATTATATACAATTTCATTTCGTTTGACGCTACAGCAGCTCTGAAGATATCATACGAGCGAGAGTTTCAAAGCGTCGGATCAACACGGCTGTGTCAGATTTGATAAAGAACTGTCGTCATCATACACTAAAGAGTAATGCACAGTAAATAAGTAGCCATTGTAGAGAGTTACAGTAGTAGCTGAGTAGAAAGTGTATTGTAAGACAACAAATATCATACAATTTTTAGGATGATTGAAAAAGATGTCAATAGTTGATTTTTCCACAGTAAAGCTTCGCGAAAGAACACTTTCAGTGCAATAATTGACATGGTGGCATCTCGGCTAGAGATCCGTTCGTATAGGACGCACAGTTGTATATCGAAGGTATATCCTGTATGTATTGAGTTTAGATGTGATTATTACAGCTGGTAAAATTCTGTAGCTTGGATCAGTTCTTTTTTATAAAACCAAACGATCAAGCAAAGCAGTAGAACAACTAACTAAAGTGTCTTTTTTCTGGTTTGTTGTGTCATTTCTTGATAAACGATACAGAAGGTATTGCGTCTATAAGGCAGGCATTACGTTGAAATCGATATTAATTCATCTCTGTTCATGTGAAATGAGCAGTTTTGCTCTCTACGTCACAACGACGTAAGCAGTTTAAGGAATTCAAGATAATTATTAATATAATATGGTTACTAATACAAAGTACTAGAAAAATACTGTAGAAACAAAACTACATGCAATAACAGTTAACAGCAAGAAAATGTCAATTGAAAGAGCTCGTCTACTGTGGGTATAATAATGCACTGTCAGTCTAACTTCATGACTCAGTTTTGCTCCTTTCTCTATAGTTGTAAAATTCTTTTGGTCGCTATTTCCTTGAATGACCTCCCACCACTCCATTGTACGTCGTGGCTTTATTTACGAAACTCTGGCTTATTTTCTTTGGTTCTGCAGTACTATTAAATGTACCAAGGCCTATAAACGCCAATGCTTTCTGTTTTGTGTTTAGTCAGTCTTTCTAAGTATTATATAGTTTGCCATGTTCTTACCATCGTATTTCTTCCTATTCTACATTATAGCGTAGAAACAATTGTGAGGAACATGTTTGTCCTATTCTGATAAAGCATAATTATAATTAAACAATCCATTAATGATCACAATTACAATACTTCAACATTCAACAATTATTATACGACATTCTAACAGTATCACTATGGTAACATCATGATGCTATGGCAATAAAATTACTTCTTTGGTATGACTGATTTTTGACTCACGGTTGCTATGGCAACCCGAGAGTCTATGCTGTAGGGGGAAAATGAGTTGAGTTTTTCATTTTTTCATCTTGTCTATTTTACTAGGGCTGAACATACTTTTTAAGACAGAGATTAATTTGACGATCTAAAATACGAAGGCTCTTGATGATGAAACCACTTACTCGTGATATTGGTACAAATCCGAAGTGATTGACCATACCTTATAATTTTAAGTGGTTTTGAGACAAATAATTGTACCGTGAGGTGAGCACTTTTGACAGTGGTGGACAATGTGTTGCCATGGTTACTTGATTATAGCGCCGCAGTGTCAAGATGTTTCATCAATGTGAGACAGTTCCAAGGACAATTTGCGATCCTACATTATCAACTATTCTGTAATTTTCTCAGTTGACAACCAAACGACAAAGGATTACCAACATTTGTAATGAGTAGGAAAACACACTTAAAAAATATTTTCTAGACAAGAATTGTTTTCTTTTTCTTAAAGTAAGACTTGAGCGGTGGAAAAACAATAGCAATGTTTATACTTGGCTTAGTAATGTTTTGGCTACATCATGGACAAATATTTGTTTACTAGATTTAAGTATAATATTTCTTGAAATGAGAAATGTTGTTCTTAAAATGGGAACACTATATTTTTGCAATGATATTTCTGAGGCACGCATACTCAACTACCATCTCTCAGAATCGAACACCAAGACAAAGCAGAACGATTGATGACTAGTAGTGACATCGGTCAGATTCTGCCCAGTAAATACAAGACGTCTTTATACGACGTACCTGCGACGTCCAAACGTCGTGGTAGTGTCCATGGGACGTCCTAAGACGTTTTGTGGTTGCTGGGTGTCATCATTAGTCTCCAACAATACATGTTATATTCCACTACGTCAAGTAACCTATTTATTTGCTTCATGTCAATTGATGATGGCGATGATGAACGGTGTTGTTATATGAACAACCCATTCCACTATTTTCTTGACACATGTTTTACATATAGAGTTCCACGTCATACTGTTCAAAAATTCGTTACAATATACAACGAGAACGCAAGCTGAAGAAAATCACAATACGAAGACGATTGACGCTTGAGCAGCATATTGTCACACTATGAGACAAGTCAAGGCGGGTAAGTCAATTTTATTTTAGTTATCAAATATTTAAATCACAGTAAGATATGTACAGTAATCTCGAAATAAATTAGATATAGTTTGAAACAATGTACCGTAGCATAATCAAGTCAAGACGAGTTCTACAAGAAGTTCTCAGTCATGTATAATAATCATTGTAATCGATTAGACATGTATGAACACGCGAGTAACTGTGTAGTAATGATAGTCTTTGTAGAATTCTACAAAACGGAACGAGCAACAGCAATTCAAGCAAAATGATTAAAATAGGATACAATGACAAATAGGAAACTACAGTATAGTCAAGAATTGTTTTCTTGTTTCAAGTATCAAATTTCTTAAAATAAGACTTGGTCGGTGGAAGAACAATAGCAATATTCATATTTACCTTAGTATAATTTTTTGCCTAAATCGCGGACAAGTAGTTTTTTATTAGATTTAAGTATAATATTTCTTGAAATGAGAAGTCTTGTTCTTAAATGGGAACAATATTTTTTGCAAAAAGGAAAATTCAAGAGATTTTATTTAAATAGGTTATTTTAATATTATCGTACGTTGAACATGATGTTGGGACTACATGTGTTGCATACATCACTCAAGCCAGATTTACGTTGCAAAAGCTTAACTGACTTACATGGAATGCCAAAACACTGTTGGCGATTTTTCCTGCCGCTTTATATAGCTCAAAGTACTCTAAGGCTTCCAAGGTGTTTTATTTGGTGCCCTTGGGAATCTATTCTGTTCTTCTCGTTTAATTAACAATGGCTAAGGTACATAATAGATTCACAACCAAGATACCATATAAATGTTAAAGAATGGTGTTATCGCATATATAAGTTGTAGAAAGCAGGTACGTTCTGGTATATTTAGTTCTTACAGTGTATATACAGTAATCCCACGGAGAGTAAGCGATTAAAATTTCAGGAATCTGTGGAAATATGGAAGATATCTTTCAGTGTTTCGGTTTGAGTTTGATAACACTTCTCGATAAGGCCTTGCCAAATCCAAGCCAGTGACGCCACACCATACATTTGTTGTTTTGATTGTTTGTTCCATAACAGTAAAGGCCATTCAAATTGCTACAATGACATGCGTTGTACCACCATGCACCGCGATATTTCCGAGCACAATTTACTTTCTTTGCAGCGTCGTTTTCTCTGTCGTATGTCGAGAACTTTTTGCCTCTGTGAGTCTTAAACGAATCTCCTGCCGTTCCTAAAATATAACACACATATTCATCGTAGTTGGTAATAAACTTTGACCTATGATTTGAATTGTTCGTTAAACCGGATGCTGCAAAATGACACATAAACACGCACATGCATCTTGTTGAAAATCAACATTGATATGATATGATTTGATTTGTTCCTTAAAGATGCTGAAAAATGACACACATACAGTTGACAGGGCAGGTAAGAACATGCAAGAAGGATTGACTTGCATTACAGCATGAAATGTTTTTACAAAACTGCAAAACATTAACATTTTCAACTTGTTTGAAAACACAAAACGACACCTACGACACCACAACGTCTGGTAATGGAGTTTCAAAGATAAACGACTCGGTTACAAAACGATTACATATAGACTGATTATCATTAGGAACAAATCTTCTTTTAAGTTTTTGAGTATATCCTAGCCAAGAGTATAGCTGCTGACTTCTTTCGTAAAAGCTTATCACAAGACAGTTCACCAAGATTATGTAGAATTTTGTACGGCATAACTAAAGCAGGTGGTAATTATAGTATAAGTAATTTTCAGGTTCACGTTCAGATAATTTATTATTAATTTTATTGAGTAATTTGTAGATGGTTCTAGACAAGTCTTATATAAAATATCCATTTTCATTGATTTTTTATATATTATTTTCTTGGATGTTCAATTGAAGCAAAGTTTTTAAGAGATTAGAAAAAGAACTATAAATCAAAATTTAGACTCCTCGATTCTAAGACGCCAATGACAATTTTCTAAGCCGATCAGGATAGGCAATGAAAAAAATAATTTGCTTTGATGGAAATTAAAATTCGCATTGTGAATTGCGGCTGCAGTTTTTCAAACATATTGATGTATTCAGTTTGAGACTGCAGGCAGGTGTGCCAGCTTCCATAAAGGTCTGACATACGAGAAATATGCCTGCATTAGGAGGATAGGATTGGTTGTGGTGAAGCCTATGTTAAATTCAGGATAATGCGTGTTGTGACACGAAATAACAAATGTCTATAAGATTGCAAAGTTCTGTTTTACTGCTTCGAGATCACTAGATTCTTGCGCAATGACCTATGTTTTACGCAAAGGAAGATCTTTTTTATTTGTAAATCATATTTCTACTTACCTGTATATTTTCCAAAATGCACTTTGTATTCCTTGTCTTCTCCTTCGATATAGAAGTTTTCATAATCTGCATGTTTATAAATTGTTCCATGCCCGAGGAGGAAATTTATATTCATTTCGCCAATAGTTGTTGTGAGCAAATGAATCTTGTCGTTTCCAAGCCAAAATTCGTTCCATACATTTCCAAAACCTCTCTTGTAGTCGTCCCAACCTCGTTCAAAATTAACAGAGCCATCAAAGCGACGCTGAATGAGAATTTCAGCTGCGAGATGGACAAGAAAGGTAGCAATGAATGCCACGTAATTTATAACAACACCCAGCATTTATTGAAAAATACAATTTAGACATTTGCAGCTCAAATTTAGAATCAATATAACATTGTATATGTTACAGTATTTGTAATCCGTCCTGTTAGTTGTGCCTCCTCCTGTCATGGAAAGGAGGCTACACTGCTGCTGGTCCTGGGCCATGTGCTCAGAATACGGATCTACCATTTTGGGGAAAGTGCTATACTGTAATACATGACTTGTTACTTATATCTGGTGTGTTGTCTTTAACCTATTATAACAGTACATAATACACTAAGTACAGAATAGTAAGAATGTGATTAGTGAATATGAAAGCGTGTCCCTATATTAAAGACATACAATGTCTTACTTGTAGCGTACTGTACACGTAGCTTACCTCGTTCTCAATTGATCCATAGCCTCATTTTCATGTAGATAGCCAATAATTATGTTATCCTATACTCAATCTCAGTCAACCACAGTCCTCCGTTGAGTTTACCAGAAGAATTTAATCACTCAGAACATTGACTCGTCTCTCTTTCACCATTGTTATTATTGCATTCTACTTAATGCCACACACGGAAGAATGCCACAGAAACTCAAAAATTTGTTCAATTAATAACAATCTAGCATTAATTGAGACTTTGCTTCTGCAAAATTAAAGCATAGCTCATTATGAACCTAAGTGACGTCCGATGGAAGCATGACTTGCATGCATAATGATGTAAGTAGCTTTGCTTGCATTCATTACTCTTGAGGAATTGTATGTTGAGATGTGTTTAGAAAAATATAAAAATATTTTCTTGCCAAATTTTTTTTTCTTGATTTAAGCAACAACTTCCTCAAAATAAGACGTGGTCTGTGGAAGAACAATCGTAAAATCCATATTTGGCTTAGGAATTAATTTGTGTGGCTTGCTACGTGGACAAATATTTATCTCCTAGACTTACGAATAATATTCCTTGAAATGATAAATTTTGCCTTTAAAATGGAATCAAGATTTTTGCAATGAAGATAGTAGATGTCCTTAACATCCGGCATTAATTGATATCCTTTGATGGTCATTACTTGAGTATGCTATGCAAGCGAAAGTCGCAATACAAGCAAGGGCTGGTTTTTAAGAGTTTATCAATGCTGTGTATATGATAATTAGTTTATATTGTACGTTGCAAAAAGTCAATTTTTGAATGTAGCTCCCGTTAAAGTTTTAAAATGTAACGAACGAGTGTTGCCATAATAGAATCCGATAACAATTTAGATTCCAAAATATCATCACTCGATAAAATACTCACATAATTTGCCATCAGCCACACGACAAAAGATTGGGACTCTGCTTCCATCAAAGTCGAAGTAATGAACACCGGTTGTCTTGACGCTTGCAATGTTTTGAATATCTATCAAATATATAACCATCATATGGTCTGATAACACAATCACTTAAGAAAAACATATTTTTAATAAACTTTATATCTCGGTACGACATACAGTGTATACCGTATATTGAGCTGTAGATATTAAGCCAGTAAATTTGAAAGAAGGGTATGTATGTATGATTATGTGTTCTAAAACGTTTTGCATGCATTGAATGCGTTCTCGCAATATGATTGGTCGAGGGCAGTGTTTGGATCTGGCGTTGGAAATGACCCAATGTCGCAGCGATTGGTGGATCGAACAATAGCCTGTCGATGTTTCGGGGCTATAACTGCAACTCAAATACAATTTACTGCCATATTTCCTGAGTTGATCGTTTTATAAAAAGGAACATTCCCGCGTGTTGGTATCACGCAATCCAAACAAGCCTGAGCGTGTGGTAACCCTTTATTCTAAGAACAGGCAATTCCAGGGAAATTTGCATTTCCACTTACGTAAAGCCTAACTACAAGTACAGTCACTTATTTGACAGCGCAGCTGAAGCCAGCAATAGCTGTATTTTATCTATATACAAGGCAAGGGTGTATCTACTTTTAACTTGTAGTTCGGTCTGAGCTATTTAACTCGTTTACATTCAGACGAACATAAACAAAAGAAAAGAAAAATATCAAAGAAAAATACATGCAGATAACTAACGCATTTATGTTTAATTGCTATGCTACATCTATTGTAGTACATATATGGAAATCTGTGAAGACCAATACATTTCAATGAATCATCTCTTTTTAGAAATACTTTTGCATAATCATACTTTTCAGGGTCATGTCATAATTACTGGTCTCTTTTCATGTTTTAGTGAATGAAATACAACAATATGATCAGGGGTATTTTTTAATAAATTTTAGTAGCAATTGTTGCAAATATCTCTAGAATAATGTATAGTTTTCAATTGTATGGACATTAATTATACTGTTTTGAGCAGTTTTACCAAATTGCTTTTGTAATCTGTTTATCTGGATGAATATATCGATATAAACGACCTGATTCCTTTACGAAACAAACGTAATTAGAGCAAGGAACATATTCCCAGGCGTACTACATATGAGAATGCTTGGAGAAAAAGCAAATGAAGCCTGAAGACTGTGAGGGAATATTATGATCTTCTAAAGTCTCAAGTCATCTTTTCAAAATATCCATTCTAGGTCAGAGCACAAAACTATTATCGAAATATATTTTCCTAGCGGACTATGACAAAATGTCTGCTTATACCTTTGCAGCTTACTGCATCACAAGTGTCAGGTCTTTCGCTTTCTCCAATGCAATAGTCTCCACCACATGCTGGTGCTGGGTTGGTGCAATTTCGATATTCCTTTAAATTTACCTCTCCATTTTCCCAAGACTTTGTCCATGATCCCCAGTTGCCATGAACTAACAACAGAAAAATAGACAATTACCATGCTACTTGATATCTTGAATTGCAGATTTATTTCAAAACTGTCCAACCTGTCAAAGTGACCACCTGTCTTAAGCGACCACCCGTCTGAAGATACCACATGACGTGAATCAACCTCTTGCCTAAGGAGACCGTCTATCTTAAGAGGCCACGGCCTGTTTTAACAGAACACGTTTTTCAAGAGGCCAGATATCTTAAGTGACCATTAAAAATCTCCTGTGCAAGAGACAAACCATCTTAACATACCAGCTAATGTATCGAGTAGCCACCCTGCAGTTAATAAACCACTTATCTTAGGAGACTTCCCGTCATAAGCTCGTTCCAACTTTCATTTCATTGAACATATGCGTAATTGTCTGTCGTGGCACGCCCAGAGACAGTAACCAGGACTAGCTTTGTGACTAACAACTTCTCATCACGAGGACACGAACAGAACTAAATCACGTTACAGAATACAGCACCTCTAGGCTAAGACATAACAGCATGACACTACTAACACCAAGGAGATTAACATAAGAGAACAATATACAGGAAGATAACCGGAAACATGACAAGCAATACGTGTGACAATAACAGGAACTACACAGCCACCACATTGTCATTAAATATATGTATTACAGTAATTACCTTTTCCAGTCGCTTGGCAGTATTTCTGAAAGTAACAGATCATTAAAGGACATTAAAATATAATCTAGCAAATGCCTACCATCACTGCTAGGAAACAGATTATCTATTTACCCAAAATTCCTATTCGGATATTCAGCTATAAAAAATCATATACAGAGACAAGCAGTGAGCTATACGGTGCTGTAAACATGTCAATTTTTCCTATCATCTGTTTGCTCAGGAAGACATCATTAACTCTCCAAATCCTTCTGTATTTCAAAACAAAATTACATTTTCTTATGAATATCATAAAGAACAAATCCCCGTGAAAATGAAAACAGTTACAGTTCGCTGTAAGCCTTGTTATCACATTTAAATGCTTCGTTGCGATGTCACGTAGTGCAGTAGTGGCCCAAAGGACGTGGTAATCGACCTCTAGCTTCTATGGCTTCCAAAGATAAAGATAAGTCATAGCAAAGAAAAGGTACAAAACAGAATAATAAATAATCATATTCAATACGTAAAGCTTTCGTAAGACATAATAGACCTTTTTCATCAGGTAGCATTTTGGAAAAAGCAAGTGCATTACGGTGAAGGCTGATATCTTTAATTTCTAAATGGAGAAGCCTTTGTTCCATACTGACCCAGATTTCTTCAAGCTGTTCTAATTTTCCTTAAAAATGTATTTCACGTTAGTATTCTGGGTCAGAAGCCTAGTCTCTTTGCTACTTTTTGAAATCAACATGCACAATACACTGGCTTGTCCCATAATGGTAGCTCGTGAAAAATTATATTAATTACGTGAAACAACACCTTTTTTTTCAAAGAACTTTAATATTTATTCTCAAATTAAAAAGATGCTTAATTATAATATCTATTGAAATTTCCTATACACGGAAGTTAACTAAATCTAAACCTCTTAATTATAAATTAAAAATCTCAGTCATGCTGTCCATAGAATGCAGAGTACCAAAAACAGCACTTAAGTATCTTGTCTTAGTTCTCTTACTCGTCAGCTGGAACGTACCAGGATAACTCAAGGGATTTGGTACTCAACCTCTATCTTCTACTGCTTCCAAAGACTGACTAACTCATAGCCCAGTACATAGGCACAATACAAAATAATAAATTAGCATAATAAACACGAAAGCTTACGTAGCACTTAATTCGTTACGAAAAACATTGAAACCTTTATTAGATACCCTTGAAGATCAGAATCAGTCACGAAGGGTCACTACCAAATAGAGATAAGTCTATAAGAAAGGTATTACAGTGGAATTCGGATAAGTGGATATCGCTTAAGTGGATATTTCGCATAAGTGGGTAAAATTTTGCCCTTCAATTGTTTTCGTTGGTCCAACTTTGCAAAACCATTTCGCTTAAGTGGATATCGCGTAAGTGGATATTTCGCGTAAGTGGGTATGTTTTCCAATCCCCAAGTCGATTGTAAGTGGTCGTGGATATTTTTAAAGATCACTGATTTGTCGGAACCCCAGGACGATGGCAATAACAGCAGTGATGACAACGAAGTCATGATGGATGCCATGAGGAATCTCTGTCCCTTTGAAGATAATGTCAGCTTTTCTGACTACTGTACATCGGAGCTGATGATGATGTTGAGATTTGTAGTGTACTGTCTGATAAAGACATTGTTGGCATGTTTGACTCCAAACGCGAAGAGATTAACAGTGAGTCGGAGAGCGATGCCGAGCAAGAGGTGAATGATGCACCCCCGTCGAAGCAAGAGGCCTACCGAGAGGCCTACCGTGCTCTCCAGGTGCTGAAAACTTATCATGCAGTTCATCAAAATCTTCGCGAAGAAGTAGAGCAAACTTTTAGCGAATATGAACAGTCTTTTGAGAGGCATTAAAATGATGTAGCCGATTCGTGCATGAAACAGAAATCCATGTATGATTACTTCAAGCGATAAAATACTTCTGGGTCTGACAAAATAATACCTGTAGATTGATTCGACTTCTATTGTTTCCCTTCTATTGTTTACGAGTTTCCTTTGAAATGCCGCGTTTCGGATAAGTGCATATTCGCGTAAGTGGATAATATTTTCTGGTCCCTAGAATATCCACTTATCCGAATTCCACTGTATATAAAAGTTGCACAAAATAGGCACACTCTTCTGGCACTTTTGTAGTTCTTAGAGTGTATTAGCTAATCAATAGTGTTGCATGTTGTATAATAATAATAATAATAA
>OFHS01002667.1:0-19972 GCA_900245855.1 Calvadosia cruxmelitensis | reverse complement strand
GGCGATGACCCCAATTTTACGATAAGCAACAATATCTTCACTTGTGGTCCAACACCACGAATCGAAAGCAGTGACACTGACTTGTTTAGAAGATGTGTTACTGTCCATGCAGTCGCAAGCACCAGGCGAGAAGCTTAATTATGAGCAAGTGCAAATGCAGTGAGCGGGTTGGCTGAAAGTCACGGGAAAGCAGCAGCAAAATGTATCAATGTCACCATAAAAATTAATCAATGGGGGTTGTAGAGCGAAACAACAGATCCACATGCTATCTAAACCTGGAAAACCTGGGAAACTAGTTGGTTGACTATACAACAATAACGGAATAACGGTCGCTTGTTTAATAAGCGGCGCGCATCAAGGGAACCCTACGGAGAACAGATGAAAAGGAGAGATGACCACCTCATGGCATAGCAACTGACCTTCGTCGTCGTCACGTCGCGACGAGCACGTATACATCAACTGACATTCGAATGGATAGGAAAAGAACGCCGTGCCTTTCTACAGTCAAAATAAGAATACAGACGTCAAGTTTATTAGATGACAGATCTCAGTTAAGCAGAATCAACACAGCATGGCATCATACGATCGAAATGCAGTGTAACTGAACAGTGGGGTATTAAGTACTAAGTAGGTTATGACACTAAGCGAAGTCTGAATTAGAGACGCCAATTAAGTCGACTTCCACAAGGGTGGGGGTAAATAGCGAGATAGGGACAATAATTATACTGAGTAACTTGACAACAACAACAACAACAACAACAACAACAACAACAACAACAACAACAACAACAGCAGCAGCAGCAACAACAACACCTCACGTCAGTTGATTCTATTCGCAATCTTGGCATTTTAGTCACATATGATTTAAAGTTTCAAAACATTGCGCAGCTATAGCTCCAAGTGATTCACATCTCCAAATCCAAAGATTCTCTTGCATGATTACACTACATAAATTCGTTCAATACTTGAGTCTAACAAACAAGAAGGAATCTGTTCTTAATTAAGTAAAGATACCAAGACCATTGAAAAGGTCCAACGAATGTTCAAAAAGAAGATTTGTTCCCTATTAAAGAAAGATCAACTTTGTTACACGGATCGACTTAAGTTTCTTGAGATTCAATCTCTTGAACTTCGCCGCATTAAGTTCGTTTCATATGTATGGTGTTTAAAATGACGCATGGACGTTGAACTAGAAGATCTCTCTTCCATCGAAGATTCCAAACATTCAATTCGTGGAAACTTTTTACAGCTGAAGTCACAATCTATTCCAGTAAATAATTCTGTATTGAACTCATTCTGCTATCGTACAGTTCCAATATGGAACTTTCTTCCTGATGACGTACTTACCGCGGACTCTTTGTATTTGTATAAGCGTCGTTTATATGACATTAATTTATCTAAGTTTTGCAAATGTTATTAGGCTGCACGTCTAGTGTAAGTATTATTACTTTCCTGTGCTTGCCGGTCAATTATACAGTAAAACTCAAACACCAACAAAAGCTACAACAACAGCAATAACTGAGCAATTAAGGCTACGCACGGGAAAATGCAGTCCGTATGAAACCCACAGCGAGTACCGCTTAACAGAATCTCCTTGTTACTGTTCTAATTTAGATTCATCAATCGGGTGGGGGTGGTGTTGATATTATATGACATATTTCTAGCTAAGATAAAAATGAAGTCAAAGTATGGGGACACGAAAATCTCAAGTATGCGGTTGGTTTTACAGCCAACGGATTAATTAAACATAGATCCAGTGTATTTCAGAACCGTTCAGATTGATCGTACGTGTAATCTTTCAGGGCGTTGGCGTCAAAAGGAAGCGGGCTCAACGCAGACAATAGACTCCACAAAGAAACACCTGGACATTATAAGCACAACCGTGATCAAGGAATTACACGGTGCGTACATGATATGATACAATAACAACAGAAGATTACTTATTCATCCCATCCCTTCATGTTGTGACAACGCACATATCAAAGTAGACCAGAGTATGAGTCGTACTTACCCTCTGTCGACAACGCTGCGTTACCCCTAGCAACGAGGAATCGTCGCACGTCCAACCTAAAAGAAACAATCGACAATAGACCTTTTCACGAGCTGCCACTATGGGACAGACCCGTGCATTATGGGGCATGTTGATTGCCTGAAGTAGCAAAGAGACTGGGCTTCTGACCCATAATATAAACGGAAATTATACAGTTTAAGAAAAGTAGCACAGCTTGAAGTATCAAATCCAACTCTCTCCATTTCGAAATCAAAATATCAAACTTCCCCATAATAAGCGGGTTGTGATGTTAAGCGGGTACAAATACTTGATTCTGACTGAGCTTGGTTCTCAAACTGAAGTGATATTTAAGCGGGTTTTGATATTAACCGAGGTGATTTTAACGGGGTTCTTTTTTCCAAAATGGTAGCTTGTGAAAATAGTCTATCGTTGGTTAACTGCAACACAGCACAAACAGTGACATGGTGTGATGGCCACATCTGTGATGCAAATTCTACCGAGAGATCACTTGCACATCTATACGACACCACACACGACACTGGAATTCCTTATTCCCCTTAACAGCGCCTTCTCGTGGGTGGATCCGACAACAGCGGAACAGACGAAAACAAACAAACATGAAGTTGCTGCAAAGACCGTTTACTCTCTCTGTACGGTACCCCGTCTTACAAAGTTACAATTATGTTTTCGGCTTCGGAACTTTCGAGACTAGCGGGCATTTTCTGGGCTACTACAACAACAACAACAACAACAACAACAAAACTCAATTTCTTTCGTTTTTTTTCTCGCAGCAATGTTGTCCGATTAGCTTACGAAAAGACAATTCTCTATAATTATCTTTCATCTTGGAATAAATAACAATAAAAAATATCGCATTAATCGGATTCCAATATTTCATTACACTTCTGATCATAAGCTGACGGCGTAGAATGTAACAATAAACTTGGGAGTCACTAACAAGCGTTCACCTTGATTTCTCATTGATAATTCTATGTGGGCGTCTGTTGGGAATACGGAGGTTTAGATCTGCGACGAATGACATTCTGTAACGAATTTATATTTTCATGGACTGGAACCGAGTCGTACTCGTCGCAAAACTTGAGCGTTTAGAAAACTCGTCAAGCCTTTCGCCGTAAACATGGCGCATTTTGGTGAGTTGTATCTGCGCTGCTTATCTTTACGTAGAGGATGTTGTACGTAGAGCTGTCAAGAGAAGTTGCCCTAGTGCTTTCTTCCTGGGATAAGCCGTGTTTTAAGCTATAGAGATGTGCTAAAATGCTATTGTTGCGCTCGTTAAGACGCTTAGGAGATCTTTTTAAAATCTCGTTGTAAACGCGGGAACTGTGACCAGAATTGTGGGTTTTCCCCTGAGATGGTTTCTGCGCTTGTGCGGATTACGAAACTCGTGGCAGAATGTCGTTCGTCGCAGCTCAAAAGATCCCTAATAACTGGCCTGCTGCATACGTTGCAGTATTTCTAGATATTGATCAATCTCACAGTATACAAGTGCCAGATAAGATATCTGATAGCATTTGGCCATCTTACAATCAATCAGCAGGACTTAGAGCATCAGACTATACGTTAGGCAAAGAACCTCATTGTCAGCCTGAATCTCGTTCTGATGATTCTGACAGAGCTTGGTTCTCAAACTGAAGTGATAAATATTGTAACGAACTCGAGTCGCTACAATATTAAGCGGGTAGAGACACTAACTGCGGTGATATTAACAGGGTTGCACAGTACAACACTAACAAAAAGACAAACCTCGCGGAAGGTCGATGAAGTATTGAACGTAAACATCGTCGTATTCGAATCCTGTACCAGAGACTACAAGAAAACGAGGCAAGGAGATCACAGTTATAGTTGAACGTGTAATGCCCTTAAAGTTACAAAAACGATCAATGGCATAATAATATCATACCGACTTCACCAAATAGATATAAGATCAATTCGTTTCCTTTCGGCTGAGGGAAGGAAAAGAACAAAATGAAATCCGAATTGTAAAACAAACAACACCTAACTCAGTTGAGTTGTACACCTTTGTGTCATTACCACATCATCAAATGATTGAGAACGATGAAAGATACAGCTCATCATATGATTATTTGCACTTGGGTGAAAGATTCACGCGCTTTGTTGCTAAATAGATGGACAAAGAATAGCTTGAGGAAACAATTTTGCGAACCCTTTTTGGAAAGAGTCAAACACGGAGGAAGTCTCGCATAAAATTAACCGAGGGTAGCTGGATGTTTGCGATGCTATTTATTGAAATGACTATGTTCTCTGTTTGCGCAACACCAGAACATTAATTAGCTTTATTCTTACAAATCAGTATGACCTTGGTTCAAGCACAACGGATGGGTGCAGTACAATATCACGCAATTATCTGCAAGCCTGGCATTTGATAGGTTTCGTCACTGCTAATGTCCAAGGAAATTTCTCTTCTCGTGCCACAATTGAACAACTGTTGAGTTGAGAAACACGGGCACCTCTATTGTGTAACCCTATTATAATGGTAAGCGGGTGCTTGGACTTGTTTGGTGAGAGTGCCAGGCTTACCATTCTCTCCTCTCCAAGCACATTGGAGTAAGGTTGGGAGTGTTACAGGTTCGCAAGCAGCAGCAGTGCATAGAAGCATGCACCAACCACACACCAATACCAAATTACTTATCATATTGGGAGAGATACGTAAGGTGATATAGTTTAATTCTAACAAAGCAGTTTGGCATTGGTCAAGCAGAACTGATCGGTCCGCGGGAGTACAAGGTCGACCAGACATATAATGTTAAGCATGGTTAAAAGACGATTATAGAAATGGTTCTATGGCGTTTCGATGGCTTGAATTCGTGCAGATATGATGGACCATTGCACTAAAATGTGGTGCCTGCATTACAATAAGCCACAATATCTATGCTTGTGGTCGACTACCACGAATCAAAAGCAGCGACACCGATTTGTTTAGAAGATGTCTTACTGTTCACGCTCTAAAAGCATTTTAAATATTATTAACTATGAGAAGTTTGTCTTTTTGGAACGAGAGATACAGAAGAAACATCCATACCACAATAATTAGCCGATACAAAATTATTTTTCTCATATCTAAGTGGTGTAAATGAAGTACTTAAAACTATTTCTCTGCAACTAAACTTTTATTGTACTTTATCTAATTTGTGAAAACATCTGACAATCTGTCTTCCTGTAGTGCAAGGAAATGTCTTAAATAGGATGGCAATCTCTCCCTAAAAGCAATGTTATAGATCTGTATGAAATTTACGATGAAACGCTACCGATTTGGCAGGAGGAGAGGAAAATCAAAGAAGCCTGCCCATCAAAAAACACACACATCCTAGCTTACATATTAACTTACAATTGGCTTGAGTTCATTTCCAATCTTTGATGACATTATCTCAGCATGTCGTGCATAGAGCTAAAGAGAGAAACAAACATGAAGCCATTACCATCACTTTCTTTGAGTGAATAAAAAGAGTACAAGTGCAATGGTTCATAAACTAAGCCTCATGATAAAACCAAATTTTTAATTTGTAAATAGGACTTTTAAAGTAGTAATTATAGGTACTTTTTGGAACACGCTCAACTAATCTTATTGAGTAATTTGTAGTTAATTGTAGAGAAGCTTTATCATAGCAAGTATAAATTTTCATTGATTTATTGTATCTCATTTTCCAGGATGTTCAATTGAAATAAAGTTTTATTAAGATAATAAACCAAATCCACATTACGCTGCCAAGTATTCACAGAATGCTTTCCAACAGGAAACGGGGACTTTTCGATGAAACCAGCCGCTTAAACGAAGTAGCTATGAGCTAGTCCTACTAAGCGGCGGTCGCAATGTTTATCAAAGCCAGCAGACAATGAAAAGTCTGAAATAAACTTTCAAGGTACAACAGTACAATATAACTCTGGAGCTTTATTAAGTATTGCCTGCTTGCAGCGCATTGTGAATAATAATGACAATGTCGCAAGCTAAAAAGAGCCCGTGGACGACTATGAACAAAGAATTAACAATTATTACAAAGATTATGATGAACACCAATGATAGCGCAGCGTCGTGGGATGGTGCCGTCAACAAATGATTGTGAATTGTGGTATTACTATATAATTAAGAATAGAGAAATGAGCATATCAAGTGGAAATCATACCTGTTTATAAAGTTTGTCTTCCTTGTATCTCGCTTCTCTGAGAATAAAACATAATTAGAGTCAAAGCAAGCCATGCAGCGAAAAAAGTGCAGTCCAAAGTCAAGCCACATGTCAAGGATGAGGAAGCCAACTACACAACCGAAAACAAGCCCAATATTAAACGAGATTATTGTGTGAGAAACCCTAATGCCAAGGCACATCTTCTCTCCTCTACAGTCCAACCTGTTTTGTAATTAGCTATCATATCCCTTTAATAGACCAATGGTTCAAATATTACAATTTACCTTTACTATTACAATAGATTTACCTTAACTTGACCACCTTCCTTAGGTGACCACTTTTGGTTGGTTCTTGCATGGTCGCTTGAGACAGGTTTTACTGAACATACATCTATGAACAGTTGAACACTTGCAGATACAATTAGTATGAAAATGACAAAAGTAAGTGCCTTTCATTGCTCCGAAAAACGTTTGGTCCGTCCAAAACTAAATCCACAGCCCTTTTAACAATTTTGGGAATCGAAATAAGGCATGTAACTTTCAGATAACATACCGAGCTTAAACCATGCAGCATCACATTTATCACTTCAGTACAGCAAAAGGTAATCAAAAGCTGCGACAGAATAGAGGAAAAATTTGCTTAGAATCTTGGACTTGGTCCAATCAAGCAGAAATTTTGGTCTCATTAACTACATAGTTTAGTTCCATTGGACACGATTTCTTTCCATTTGTTGCTAACTTTGCTGAAATAAAGGACTGGCATTATTACATGGTGCTCCAACAAACCGGAGTGGCCTGGACTGGCAAAAACCACACGCATATTTAAAGACCTTCCAATGTAGTAACAAACTACATTTCTGAGTTGGATATAAGCACCACCGCATTTAGATGAACACGTTTTGCTTGCAGAAAATAGTTTTATATCATCAACCGGCACTGTGCTTGTGATGATTCAAACAGACTTAAACTTCAGAAATATGTTCACCACAGTTCACAACACGGCAGTATAGTTACAAGCACATCATTGACTAACTTGGGATCCCATGTAAGTAATGGCGCACTTTTAGTTACATTTGACCATATCTAAGTCATTTTCCCAGCTTTCAAATTGGATCGGACAAAATACATTGATAGTCGGCATAGGAATGGATCAAGAAATGCCCCTATCAAATAGCACTAGATGATGGTACTGTGAAACCTGTCTATAATGGTCACCTTCGGGACCTGTGGAAAATGACCTTTATAAACAGATGGCCTTTCTGTCCAGGTTGATTTCTATAGAAAGTGTCATTTTAGGGTTATGACGAGTGGCCTTTATACACAGGTCGTTGCTCTGCAGAGGTGACTGCTAATACCGGTTTAAGTATATGTATTTTTAGCTCCTACTCAAAGTTCTAATTATATTTGTCACGTGTATACCATGTGATCTGTTGTCATGTGTGTGCCATGTGATCCCTTTGTGTTGCTGGTGTGAGGCCTCGTGCAGTTATTCATTATAATTATATACATTCTTGCAATTGATATGCCTGCAACTGGTTGTGTCTCATCCCCTGAGTCTTAGTAATGTGCTCAAACATATGACATTATTTCATTTATCCAACTGTTAATTAGAAAAAGTCCCTCGCATACATGATGCTGTTATTAAGATGTCACTTACTGCGCTGGAAGTTCAGAGCAATGCTCTATCGTATACTCGTAAATTCCTTAAAAGAAAACACAAACATGATCAAATCGCAAAAACATAGAACTCACTATGAGTATGAGTATATAGCTAGACCATATAGCAAACAAACTACAAAACAATGGATTGCAGAAATGGGCAACAACAAGTAATACGATTACATCATAATTATGATCATGGGTCTCCCTTAAGCACAGATCTGCTTGTTTGTGCGAATCCACAGATCTGCCTGTTTGTTTGGGAGACCCAAGAGTTAAAATAGTTATATAATTACACAAGTACAATTAGCATATTATTTGCTGAGATAGGATGACTTGGCTACTTTCTGCATCCAAACGATCAGTGTAGCAATGACAAAAATGTTTGATAATTCATCCCTTTGCCGCCATCCTCACTCAAACAATACTGAGGCTTGTTCGGTATCATAGTAATGAATTAAGATTAGACTAAAGCGATGTCTAAGCCTAAAGGCCCATCTCGCGCAGTACGGTGGTTCTCGTTGCTTCCTTCCACTGTCCTCGGTTGCCTGCATCACTAGTGGACATGATCGGCCATCTGTCCCGCCACGTAGTGAGACAGATTATTAATTATAATGAAGATGATGATGGTCATACAGCTTGTTTAAAACTTGTGTGTTTTACAGCATACATTGGTGACAGTATAGCCATTACTATTGCGGCAGGTGTTACAAAAAGGCGAAACACACTTGACAGTGAAAAGTAGCCTTACAAGAACAAAAGACTATATCAACAATGCTAAAAATCAGATCATACAAACATTACAATTAAGAAATCAACAAAATGACTTGGGCATCAATCAAGCATTTGGTTTTCCTCAAAGTCTCAGAAAATATTAGTATGTAAGCAAAGGTATAATTTATCACAAGTAGCTTGTCTAGCAAGATTACATTGTCTTTTAACTCTAAGGCAACTGTGCTGGACAGGTTTCAATGTAATAAGAAGTAGTCACCTTGTCCACCGTATTGCATTTCCAAACTGTACGGCCTTGTTGTTGTGAAATCAGGATTCAACATCATCTGACCATTGGCATCCAACTGGAAAACAGACAACATAAAACAACGTCAAACTATGAAAATGCTTCAAGGGATTAAAATTACACCATTGAAAATCACATCTGTGTGAATAGGCCGACTGTCTACAAAATGATATTAAATTACATTACATCGCACAATTGAACCCATGTAATTGAACAGATGTTGGAGATCACATGTGATTGAGATTCATAGCAAGTTTTGTGTAAGAGATACTCGAAGTCCATTAATACTATTAGCTGCCAGAGACAGACACTTCTTTGGATAAATGGTGGAAATACGTAGGGAAATTTTTGTTAAAGTTCCACCACCCTCATTAGCAGGGCTGGCTTCCTTATCCGGAATTATTGATGGGACGTTTCGAACCATCTCTGTCCTGATGATAATTGTGCAGCACGGCGCGATACATTAAGCCCCTCACCACCAGACAACAACATGGTCCAGGCTGCAGATCCTACTAGGATTTGAATCCCAAACTCGAAAAATGAACACCATTGTGTCTGCTGTCACTCGGTCATTAGCCGTTAGTTGATGTCGATGGTTTGATTTGAGGGAGACAGAGACAATAATGCAGCAAGTGGTTCCTCGCCAGGAACTGTGAACAAACTGATGCTCAATCAACAAAGCACATCAATATAATCTACAAAGCCTGACTATATAAAACTAAAGCTGATTCCAGAACAATACAACACAGTCAACACACACACCACATATGAAACTGTGACACATGCCGCTCAGTTCTACAGGCATACAAGTACAGGTGGATGCAGTAAAGGTGGATGTCGATCATGCATCATGTAACAGGAACATAGTAAAAGAAAACAGGCAAATCATCATCATCATCATCATCATTTATTGTGTATACCCAGTAAGCCACAGGCTTTTTACATGGGGCACATGCATAATACTACAGGGGAAAGTTACATACTGAAAAAAGCATGTTAACAGGAAATAGATTATAAATAGACAATATGAAGGAAGCAATTTATACAAAATAATAGTCCATAGAAATTAGCTAACACAACAGGAACAATAGACGACGTGCAAATGATGCCAACGGGGACCAATCACCACGAAGAGCAGAAGATAAACAGGATACGACATGCAGACAACATAGCGACAAATGAAGACCAACAACTTGCACACGGTGTCGGTGACTTTATACTTTGACGAAGCGACAGGAACAATAGACGACTTGCAAACGATGCCAACGGGGACCAATCATCACGAACAGCGGACGATAAACAGGATACGACGTGCAGACAACATAGCGACGAATAAAATGTAAATGTTTACGCAAAGTAGGCAATCTTGAATATCGTCCAATCTGATATATTCAATTACGCGAAATGTTTCGGTGGTCAAGCTGCATTTCTATATGTTCTTATTACAGTAAAACCTGTCTATAATGGTCACCTCTGGGACCTGAGAAAATGACCTTCATAGACAGGTGGCCTTTCTGTCCAGGCTGACTTCTATAGAAAATATCATTTTGGGGTTATGAAGAGTGGCATTTATACACAGGTGGCTGTTCTACAGAGGTGGCCGCTAATACAGGTTTAAGTATATATACTTTTAGCTCCTATTCAAAGTTCTAATTCACATTGGCAATGAGGGAATTTGTAACTCCCGTAATTATGGGAATTGTTTCGGATGTAGGCCTACTATAATATTTCTATGCATTTGTGTTGGTCTAGGTGCCTAGTAGGAGAGAAACACAATCTCCAGATGCGGTCCACTTAAGCAATTGACTGTTGGTAGATGATCAACAGATGTGCTGTTTAAGTTACCTTGATGCTGCAAAGGATGTGTTCATTGTCCAAGGAATAAGTCCTGTAGAGAAACAAGACAAATGTACACAAAAGAACAAATAAAATCCTATTTGGACCTCTCAATGTTGGCTTTAAAATGAGCTAATTTAGGAATGAGAAAAAAACACTACTGATATTATGATGATTCAAAGCTATTAGTCAATAGCAGCTTGGATGCGAACTATCTGGCTAGATGGATTTGAGATGATATGGACGATATTGACAGCTGAGAGCAGTGCTGAAAATGACAACTATACAGAAACGAGTACAGTTGAATTAGAGCAGGGTCAGGTGCATCGATTAAACAATTGAAATCCACTGTTTCATCAATATCACAAATCTGTGCTTCTATTTAGGCCTTCACAGGACTAGGCACCATTCAGTTTAAAATTGCATGCTTGCTCATTAAAGAGCCAGACAGAAGTGTATAAAACAAAGCTGAACCAACAGATAGTTACCATGAGTTTACAAAGGTGATGAGGAAGAAAGGCATCTGTATTGTCCGATGTATTGATCATTTATCACCTGTCTGGGTCGATTAATTGATACAGTGAAACCTCGTTAATATCACTATGGTTTTCCAGGCAAAAATCGTGATAATAAGCGGGTCGTGATATTAAGCGGGTACAAATAGTTGCTTTTGGCAGAGCTTGTTTCTCAAAGTGAAGTGATATTAAGCGGGTTGTGATATTAACCGAGGTGATATTAACGGGGTTACACTGTAGTTAAAAATCCTCAATCGACCCAGCACTAAGTTGAATACACTTTGAACAAAAATTACACCAGTTGTCTACATACACTACACTTTTTAATACTGTGTCAGTGTCTTATAAAGCCTTCACTTGGAAAATGACCAGCCGCTAGCATTATCTAACTGCATAAGCATTATAGTAGATACATCAAACTATATTTTGCATAGCGGTGAATGCAGTATATTCAGTACTAGAGAGAAATCATAGTTTCATTGGATCAAGTGACTATTGGATCCAGAAGAATCAATTTGCAAAGAAACATTCACAGAAATACATTTGGCTTCTAAGGCAACACAGTAATGTAATGTAATTTTTTTTTTCAATATTTTGACAGTCGGCCTATTCACACGAATGTCAAACCTGCATTAGCGGCCACCTGTATAGAGCAGCCACCTATGTATAAAGGCCACTCTTTATGACTCCAAAATGACACTTTCTATAGAAATCAACCTGAACAGAAAGGTCAACTGTCTATACATGTCATTTTTCTCAGGTCTCAAAGGTAACTGTTATAGACAGGATTCCCTGCATCAGACATTTGCAGTATCACACAATCCTGAATTCAGTCAGCTGGATTTAGCTAAGTTTGTTGAGATCCAGCCTCACAACTGAGGCGTCTTGGTTTTTGCTAGTGCATAAATACATTGCCAAACGACAAACATGTTTTACGGAGATTTCTTTATGATGCGACCGTCCAAGCACATCTACCATATAATAAGAGAAATCCAAAGGTTGCATTAAAGTCAACATCTGAACTACATACCCATCGTGATCATTCAAGTCAAGCATGATTTGCATTGACCGACTAGGGGTTGCCTGAATGTGTGCTTGTTTCTGTGAATCAGTTGGGTTGTGCACAACAATATTGCTTCTACGCTGTCTAAGGTTGGGTGGTTGCTTTGACCTTGGATAAAAACAAAGCAGTAGAACTTACAAGATATATTCATAAAAATAAGATATGAAAGATCAACCTCATAAAATCGTACAGCATATATTCCCTTGACAAAGAAACACATTGAGATCTGCTGAATCAACCATGATGGCTCCGATTTCAAACAAACTACAAATGGTGCATCAATCAATAATCTTTATTTATAGAGGGTATATCCCAATAACCCGCCTTGTTTGTCCCCTTTGGGGCTCTCTTGCCAATGGCTTAAAATGAATTACAATTTACAAAAATGTAAAAACTAACTTCAAAACATTCACAATTTCTTAGCACTACAGTTTTAAAGTAAGGTTAAAAACTATTGAGCATGCGCATTAGTATTGTACTGAAATACAGTCGAACTTGCTTAATATCCCATCGCTTAATGTCCCATCTCGCTTAATATCCCACAAAGCCAACTCCTACTTGCTAGTTGCCGTATAAACTCTCATATTCTTACCTTGCTTTATATCCCCTCGGATACTATCCCATCTCGCTTAATATCCCGCTACTTTCTTTCAAACTTCCTGCGAAACTCGCTTATTGTCCCGTTTTAAGAATGTCTTACAAAGTATGTAAACTTTTGGAACGTTTTGCGTTGAGGGACTCAGACAACATGTCACTTGTTGCGCCGCCAGAGTCACTGATTAGTTGTGTTACTGTTAAAATTAATGCTATTCTCCATCAATTGTTGTAACTGAGATGTTCTTCTTTGCTGCTGCTGAATTGTTTATGACGCCACGTGAAAACAAGAGAAATACTTGTTTATACTTAATCTGGTTGATATCCCACCTCGTTTCATATCCCACATTTGGTCTGTACGAAGGGCGGGATATTAAGCAAGTCCGACAATACAATAACATATACTGTAAGTTAATTTGAGAGAAAACATACAGAGTTATCTAAAATAAAGCATTGCAGAGTTTACAAATGTGTATTAAAGTAGTGACGTAAATAGTTGGATTTAAAATCAGAAACAGAGGAGCTCTTTGTAACGATGTCTGGCAGCTCAAAGAATATATTTCACCAATTTTGAGGGTATACAATGTACAGGGTGGACAGTTTATACAATGATATATGGTTACATTATAATTCAAGCTATATAATCAAAAGTAGTTCAATTTACGTGTCACGTACTTCCTGTTCAGATTTCTTAACAAATCAATAAAGGAAGGTATCTTGCTGCATTTAAATATATGGTTTCTATCACATGCACTCTTTTACATTTTTTACATATACAAATATCTGTAGGAACGTGGTATCCAGATGTCAAACATAAGTGGTGGTGGAATCCATGTACAGAAACTCTTGTAAAATAATGACGATTTAGCTGAATTGCAAGCATCCAACCAAAAGACTCTAAAGCAGGGGCTTCACGATAACCATCACTGAAGAGTGAGTCATACTTTGAAGAACGCATTGATAGCGTTTCAGCAAGAGATGCTGGATTGAAAGGAAAACAATCCTGGAGGCCAAATACAAATGATGTTGTTTTACAGAACAGAAATGTTAATGATTTCACGTAAAATTGCCTTGATGTCTGTAAGCTGGTTCCACAGTTTTGGCCCAAACAAAGAAAGTCTCGCTGGACTAATTGTTATTTTGCATATATAGGAATGATCAACTTGTCTTGTGATGCATGACGGGTGTTTCTAAAATGTTTTTTGTTCACGTATTTGGACATTCCCTGCAAGTACGCAGGAGCAAGACCATTAAACGATTTGTATAAGAGCAGCACTCTGCGATAGCTGCATATCAGACACAAGTAACAAACAGCATTTCTGGTGTAGCCAAATCTAGAATACAATGTATATACTGAAAGGAAAACACAAATACGATCAAAAAGAATTTACAATCTCAGCAAAAGTATAACGTGATTACAACGGGGTTCTATTTACAATCAATGATATCACATTACATCATTAAACCATTTTCAGCAACAAGATGGCAAATCTTTTCTTCACTATTAATACCACACATTGATACCACAGTGTTAGTCTCAATGGCGCTTCTGGCGTAGGTTGCTTGCATGAAATCCGGTAAGAAGATCAGATTATAATAGCCCCCTTTTAGGGGGTCATCTGCAAATCATTAATCTAACTTAGTTCGGACATATAGCTGCTTGAGACATGGATTAATTCTACAATCAACAGTAAAAGTCAGTGAAGCAGTTTTAAAGCCTAAGAATAATACTAGAACACCTCATTGAGATGAAGACTAACGTCATTAAAAACTCTTGAAGGATTGACGTAAGCTGCTGTTCTTTATAAAATTAATTAATTCCAACCAATAATTAGACATTCAAAATCACATTGAGGTAGCATGAAACACCTTGGACCGTGATGATTTAATTTTGCCTCTGCCATTTTATGAACAAGATAAGATGGCTTTTCTTTCTCGTCAAGAGTCAAGGCACCAATCTGCAAACCAACAGAAAAACAATACAACAACAAACAGACAACACATAAATGCGTTTCTTAATTAGTCAGTATGAATGTATTTTGCTTTGTTCAATAATCCCATATCCAACTGTGCATGACCAGTGACTACAGACATGTGCACAGATACTATTCAAGTACGCTTTACAGAATCACACGTATGTAAAAGGTATGCTACTGTCACAGGTGGGCCCGATTAATTGAATAATTTGATTAATCGTTCTGGACACGATTAATCGTTTTGAGTTTCAATAATCGATTAATCCTTCACAAAAAGAAGAAGAGAAAAAACGCATTCTTCGACGAAGTTGTGCTGTTTAGTGGTAGCATTACTGCTGCATACAGTTGACTCGAATAATGAAAGCATTCTCTGTTTGGAGATACAAGGTAAACAGTGTGCAACTGTGCATCTACAGGTGTATTGAGTTCCGAGAAATCGTCAGGAAACTGGTTGTGAATACGAAAAGCAAAACCATTGCTTGCAAAGTTCGCAAACAGTGAACACTCTTCAAAGACATTAAACATAAGATCTGAGCGACAGACTTTTCTTCTCACTAGCCACAGTATTTGCTGCTTAGTTCAGCACAATGTTTGTTCAACGCGTAGGAACAGAAACGAATAGCTCTCTTGGTTTTCGATTCAAGGAAGACGCGGTTGAAGTTCTCCACGCGCAAATCACGCATACGTATTAGCATAACAATGCATTTCACACCTTTTGATGAGCTCATTTTAAAAATTTCTATTTTTAGCATTAATTCGATTAATAATCGATTATTTCAAACGATTAATCAATTATTGTAAAACAATCATCGGCCCACCTCTAGCTACTGTACACAAAGAAAATATGGTGAATAAACTAACTAAGAAGGGACTAGTTTACAAATATCTAACTTACTTGTACACATTTTAAAATTCAACTTGCACCATGCTCTGTTAATAATATCTGAATTTCACTGCTAAGTGAATTATGCAATCTTCCTGTCAGTCTGACAATTGAATTTTGTCTGCATTTAATTAATCCTTGCCTCTTGATCTTCAGTCTCTGATAAACAACAATGATTTTGCCAACATCAAATCAGATCTTATCCGTGTTGCTTAGCTATTCATGAACCAAAATGTTAATTAGCAAATTTGACCTAGCACAGTCAAAAGGAACAATAATAAAATACACAACAGATGATAATGGGGGACTGGGTAAGCTTAAGCAGGATGCGATTTGAGAGCTTTGAGACGGAGCATGTGAGCAAAATGCGATGGAGATTATCAAGTGATGTTGCTATATTGGAGACACAATGTCAGACTTTCGTCATATCGGAGGAGCAAGATCATGATTGAAATGTACATTTTAATTTGCTATAATTATATTTCAGTTTTAAAGTACGGTAGAGTTTAGGCCACGATGCATTTAAATGCTTCAGCATATTAGTATAGTTTTAGCGCTCTATAACTTCTTGTATAATTATCATTATTGCCATCAGGGCATGGGGTTCCATCCAGTTTGGTAGCTCTCAGAGAACGATGAATGTCTGCAAACTGATAGGTGATGTAATGTACATGCCTTGCCTACTGGTTGAAAACGGTAGTTTGGCACAATGGCAGATGAAAACTTTCAAGATTTTTAACAGATGCAACATACCTCATCTAGAAAAGCAAAACTATCCGCATCTAGGTATGTAAAAATTCTTACGTTAGGTGGATCACCCTTTTCCCTGGAACGACAAAGTGAAATTCTGAAATTTCTGCTCCATGAAAAAAGTTACTTGTAACTTAATGGATTTTCAGAATAAAGTCATACATACATACATACATACATATATACATACATACATACATACATACATGCATAAATAACCATTAGTGCAAAGCATGTAGCGGTGATGCATTAAAAAGCTCTGAAGCACAACAATAGCAAATGAGAGCAATGGCTGCAGGTGAATAACCACTCTTTGTTGCACTAGTATAGTTCATGGAAAATAGTGCAATTATTGCAACAGAAAATGGCATCAGACATTACCTTGCATCGTTATTACGCTATGCCAATCGTGAATAATCTATTCCATTCTCTATTGATGTTAGCTACTAACGTTGGCACAACCGAAGCTGGTGAAACTTTTGCAGACAAAAGTACTCGCATCCTAGATGCAATCCTTTGTTAGTCAGGGATATCAAAATAAAAATTAACAAGATTCATAAATTTTAATGTTGATTGTCCCGATATGTGGAATAACATTTCTGGGGTAGATAAGTAATTTAAAGAGTTGAGAAAAAATTGAGGTGACAGGCATCACAGCATTTACTATCAAAGAGGGACACCGCTATGATGATAACTAAGCTTTGGTTAACTCAAATCAAGTTGCTGACTTACCGTATTCTGACAATGTCTCCATGGTACTTTTCCTCAAGGGAGGTGAGGCAGTTGTCTCGGATTCCATAAAAATCAAATTCTCTCTATGATAAAATGGTACATCTGAATCAAAAAGAGAATTCTATCTCTAATCAACAGTAACGATACTCAATGCCAGTAGTTTTTGGTAGGATTAGGCTGAGATGAATCATATGACCAACTTGAATAAATCAAGCAAACTGCTAATTTGAATCGACATATTTAGCTACAATGAAACCTGCATATAACAGTCACCTCTGGGACCTGAGAAAAATGACCTTTATAGACTGGTAGACTTTCTGTCCCGGTTGATTTCTATAGAATGTGTCATTTTTAGGGTTATGAAGAGTGGACTTTATACACAGGTGGCTGCTCTATAGAGGTGGCCGCTAATACAGATTTGACTGTATAAACATTGCTTAGCGACTCCAAACAATAAGATTCGGCAACTATAACTCAGCTCTCCAGAATTCTACAAGTTTGCCCATTCACAGAAACTTTGCATACTTTACGAAATTCTGTTGATCATGCAAAGTTGCAAACGCAGCATTGTCCTGACAACATTTATTCCATGCAAATATCTGGCCATTGTTAAGGGTGTAGCCTACTGTGTAATGTGACTGTGTTGATATCAAGTCTTGAAGAAATCCTAAACTTCACAAGTTTTTACATTTCTATGAAACTCTGATGCAAACCTTATCACTCCATTATCACAAGACTGTTAATTAATACCATGCTTTCATTTTGAACCAAGAATGCAATATTTAGTCAGTAGACAATTAAACTAAATTAGCTATAAGCAATTGGACACACTGAAGAAATTAAAACAAGTCACTGTCAAGAGACATAGAATTCACATACCTTACTAAAGAGTTTTTCATGCCATCTAATAACAAGCTCCTCGTGGTAGGCATTTCCTACAGTTGCAACAATAGGATGACGTTGAGAGATGACAGTCAAATTCAAGGTAACTAGGCCTACAAAGGCTACAACTAGCCTGAACCAGTCCTGAAAGTTTGGCCAGGCCTACGACAAAGGTATCAAGTATTACAGTGAAACATATCTATAACGGTCACCTTTGGGATCTGAGAAAAATGACTTTTATAGACAGGTGACCTTCCTGTACAGGTTGATTTCTATAGAAAGTATCGTTTTAGGGTTATGGAGAGTGGCCTTTATACACAGGTGGCTGCTCTAAAGAGGTGGCTGCTAATGCAGGTTTGACTGTATTTGAATATAAAATATGCCTATATTTCATTTTTACCATTAATCTCCAGGTTGGTTAAATATTCTGGATGCAACAGAAGAGAAAAGTTTGAGTTTACCGGCAGTCCTTTTTAAGCCCCCCTCTGATAACAAAATTAAGCTGACCTAATTCATGATCATAAAACTTCACGACCCTTCTGCTGTCAAGCAAACGTCAAATTAGAAAATTGAAGGTGTTGAAAATGTTGATGTCGAAATTATTTTCTGCCTTCGTCAATTTCAGCATCGTAATTGTTGAATATTGCACTGCCTGCTACATATAATGCTATCTGACACTTCATGCCAGACTCAGAAACTCAAGTATCAGCAGGGCTGCTAGGTAGCACATATTATATTCCACTGAAAGTAATTTGAAACCAAAACTAATTAGGCCACCATTAACCTAAACTAATTTAAATTAATATTTTACCATCACTATCCATGAAATTGCGCCAGTCTGTGTTTCAGTCCCGCTCCGGTGATCAACAACCGCAGCATCCAAAGTAACACCTTCACTGCGATACCCAAACTGTTATTGCGTGGCGTAGTGTTCATGCTTATTTAGAAAAAGCTCCTTGCTTACAGAACTTTACATTCATAGCAGCATAACTAATGTTGTTAAACACGAGACCCTGCTTCTTCATAAATTAAGGTTCCGCGTTGTTGTAGCAGCGAGAATTCTCCGTCCTGAATATGTTGGAAATCTTAGCAAGCCGCATGCAAACAGACTGCTCGCTGTAATCCTGACCTTCTAGCGATTGCTTTTCAAACTAGCTTTGCAGATTAAAGTATGCATAAAGAAATAATTGACTTTCAGATCATACCAGCTTCATCATCGTGGGTTTAGAAAATGAAATGGTTTCACAATGATTGCTGGATTCGCTTGACAACAGCAACCAAACACAATTAGACGCGACAACAACATAACAATTGCTCACTTCGTTTGCCAATGTTTTGGATCAAACTCGTAAAATACTGTTCAATGAACAGTCTAGCAGTTGCTCTGCAAAGATCTTTGAGAGGTTCGTAATCAAACTCCAGAGTTTGATGCATTGTTTGCAGCCGACACGGTGGGCATTTGCAAAGAAAAATGTCTGAACTCAAGAATTCTTCAGACTGCTCTGGCCATCAGAACGCACTTGATCAACAATTCCGAGTAACTAACAATGTTTGCAGCAAGTAGGCTAGTAAGTAGACCTATTCCATGTATAATAGCGTGCATTTCTTATTTACTTATTCAACATCCAAGATTCCGAGAAGGTTGACAACAAGGCACAAATCTCACGTGTTTGCTCAGATTGTGCTCAACACTCGGGCTGCGATCACTGCAGCAAGAAGTAGCAAACACATTTTCCAATTCAGTTTGTAACACCTCAATATTGAGCAATACAACCAATTCGTATTTTTCTAGAGCAGCAGGTGAAATTCTCTTATCAAAGAGCTCCAAATTGTACGTTCATCCTCTGCGTCTCACAGTCAACTGAAAACAAAGATGAACGTTGAGTCGTCCTTG
>OFHS01002666.1:8655-19973 GCA_900245855.1 Calvadosia cruxmelitensis | reverse complement strand
AAAAAAAGAAAAATTTTCCCCTCCACAACATTGACCCACGGGTTACCATGGTAACCGTGAGTCAAAAAGGAAAACCAGGCTGCACACAACATTTAATTTTGCTATCTGTTCGGAGGCGTTACCGCTGAAGATCTGAAAGGATAAAGCATTTCAATATATGCTTTGCAACAGGAGTTTTCATACAAATATGGCCAGAAGCGTAGCTGACATGAGCTAAGCAGGAAGCTTTACTTTAAAACTGCGCGATGAAACGCCCGAAAGTTTCATAGCTATGGAGAACTCTCGCGTAGACATACATCGAATATTACGTAATTTGTAATCATGAATACAATTACGCCAAATGAGCAATATTCTGCTGATTCGCTAATTATAATTAATAGCTATGAATAGTTTCAAACGAGTGGATAGACGGATTTAGACATCGAGTTCAAGATGTTCTTGATCTTCAAGTGATATTTCTGTTTGGTGTCACTGTTTGCTCTGTTTTGTGTTGCCCAGGTTGCGTTTTTGGAGTTCGGCGTATTGGATTAATGGAGCCACCCACGCTTTTGTTAGAGCGTTCTCAGTGTATTATCAACTCCAGTAGCTCCCATCCGCCACGCGTCTTTCAAATCGCTTGCCAGATGGCTTTCGAAAGAAAAATCGACTGAGTGAACTCCCATTGGGCAATCACCTGTTTGGACCACGTGTCGGGCTGTCATAACATCAAAGGCGACTTTTATAAGCCAGCCGCGAGCTCGGGAAATGAAAACAATACACAGGGCATTTGCCGCATTAGCTTGAGCGCTGGATCTGCTTGAGAGAATGTAGTTTACAAGATAATATAAATGTAAAGCAGACGGAGTGATGTTGCTATAGTTGTGTATTTCAATGCAATCGAACATTCGCTCTTGGCCGTTGTTTCGTGGCTGGACACGGCACAGGAGAAACTTGTCGTTTCTAGATCACTTTTATTATGGAATCACAGAGAATGGTTGTGGAGGAGTTTGAAACTAAGTACGTCTACAACCCATACGATCGCCTATCGTTGGCGTTAAGTAGTACATCAGAACGGCGTTGGCAGATTGTGGACGCTTTCCTCAGTTCATTTCCAATCGGCGCAGTGCTGGCTGATCTGGGTAAGTGCAGCTATAACGCTCAATAATACTCAATCGATCTACTCCTGGAAACGACTGCTTTGTTCAGCGGGCAATCTAAGAGATGTTTAACCTCTGGTTCAAATTAAATGAACGGATCAAAAGAGCAGGCGCTCGTTGGCACAAGATCGTAAGAAGGCGTGCGCAAAAAGCGATAAATGATAGCTCAAACTAGAACATCAATGGGGTGATTTTGGTGAAACACAATCGGGATCAGTACTTGTTAGAAGATTGTCACAAATATTTGATTCTTGTCACGGCTTATGTTTTCTGACGTTTTCCCAGGCAGGCTCAACGGCATTTTGAAAGTTACCGTAAAATGCGTAAAGAGTAGTGGAGTTGTTTGTTTATTCAAATTGTTTGTTTATTTCATCGTATTTGTCATAAATTATAATATGCTATTACACATCAATGATGCATAGATAATTAAATTGATCGATACGATTGAGGGTCATTCTGTATGCAAAATTGCTTGTTTGTCTAGAAGACCCTTGAAAACTAATTGTAATAAAAAATTCGTGACATTATTTTGTGTTTACTGTGCGATTTAACCATATGCGCTCGTGCTGTGGCATCGCACTGATCTTTTGTGTGTCTTGCTTCAAATAAATATAAATATTTAAATAGAGGGATGCTTGATGTCTGCACTTATGAAATTGTTTATCTAAAAATGTTGGGTAATTTCAATGACATTCAAATATCAATGGACACCGAGCATTCATGTTCTCACGACAAGCAGCAAAGATAATATTAAAATTATACTTTAAGAAGATCAGTTTAATGTCTGATCAGATCAGCAATTTTATACCCTACCGGTAGATTAGAAAATATCTATAATATAAGATGATTCAGTTAGACGAGCTTGATTCACATATTAGGTATACCTTGTCGTAAGTCGAACATTGCAATGCTCTATTACAAGGTATTACACCGTATCGATATAATCATAGACAGAAGTGCCCCGTAAGCACAAGACGTCTTTACGATCTAGTCGCGACGTCCAAACGTCGTAATAGTGTCCATCGGAGGTCGTCATGCGTCTTGTGTTTGCTGGACAGCAACACAAGACGACTTTCTACAACGTTTCTGCAACTCATCAGACTTCGTGGTGACGTCCTGGGACGTCTTAAAATTGACTTGGGTTTATTGAATGCTGAACGCTGTCGTCCCTGAGCTCTGTCTATAAAATTTCACCCACTTAGACACCAACACTAAAGAAGATTCATTGGTCTTCAATCAAATATCGCATCAACTTTAAAATCCGTTGGATTGCTTGATTCATATTTTAAAAGTATTTCAGGAATATTTTTAATATTGCCGCATTGTATTATTTTCGATATCTTTCCATTTGTAGAACTTACTAAAGTACTGTAGCTTCATTTAAATATAAAATAGTAGAATACTTTGAAATACTTTTTTATGTTTTATCCTTGACAAACTTTCAATAATGCCGCAACATGTCTCCGAATTCTTTAATTAATGGCTTTTGTAAGCCATGTAGGTCATGACACCTGGGTGACTTGGAGATTGCTTTGTTTGGAACCTAATAAGCCTTGTTCTTATCAATGATGGTCAATTTCAAGGATTATTCTTAGCTGTCAATATCGTCGATTTCAGCTCAAAACCACGTGCCTTGAAACACTTGCATCCCGACATGCAATTGGACAGCACGTTGTATTTGAGAGAGAACCTTTATAAAGCAGGAGGTTGCCATAGGAAATTTCATATCAGAGGCTATTCTGTAACAAGATGCACCATTCTCAATTGCGGTGGGTAAAGTGTGTTATAAACTTCATTTAATTTCTCGCAGTCTGATCTGATCGGCTGAGAAGAATTCTTGATAATCCAGACGAAACTCCTCTAGCTCCACTGCTAACGAATTTTCGAAAGTCTTTTGGTACCGAAGTAAACGTTGTACGGAAACGTCTGTCTCAATTCTGAGAAGGTCCAATGCTCCAGCCGTAAGTAGGTAGGGATACGCATTTGAAGCTGTGATGTTGGTGCCAGAAATGTCACTGTATAGTATACGATATGGACTATGGTACTCTATGAAGGGTGAAGGGCAGACCACCTGGACATTTTTCAGATGTTGAGATAATTTCTTTGAAGCTGGCGCCACAGCTCTGTTGCGTTGATATGGGACTACTTGTCTAGTCTGTAAGACATAATCATTTCTGTATGAGTTTCTTATCGGATTTGGAATGAATAGAGAAACCATTAAAGTTAAAATTTGAAGAGCGTCGCCCGTCTACCCAAATGGTTTTTGGTTCCACCCCGAGAGCTCCGAAGCTGTCCAAGCGGACATTTGTTTCTCCAGTTCTTGATCTGATGTCTTGGGTTGAAACGTTGCTCGAATATAGCCTATAAAACTGGCAATGTGAATATAGAATCCCCCGAGTCTTTGACACATGCAGCCAAACTTGTTGACGTGAACGAGTGTTCTCTCTCAGCTTTCCAGTTCAGAAAACATTGAAGCATCTAGAAATTTAAATTTCTGAATGTCGTCATAATGTCAAAAGTAAATTATCATCTATAGTTATAATTATTTCATATATCGCGGCTAATGTAAACGGGATTGTACCCGAGGTTGTCTACATTCAAAGCCACATTTTAGCATGACAGAGCAGTTTCATATGTATAGTATCTATTGGAAGGGTTATGGAGACCCAACGAAGGGTGCCACGGTCCCCTGAGATCCCTTGTCACATTTTTGCCAATCCAGTTCGTTGAAATTCAGTTCATCCATTGCTGTTGTTGTCTAGATGCTGCGAACGTGGTTGCCAATCGGGCGTCCCGGGTTCATCTGCTGCTCAGCCGGCACATATATCCGTTATGTATTAAGTGGTTTACATCAAAGGCCATAAGAGAGAGAATCCATTTGCATATTGGGTTATTCCTGTTTAACAGCGACACCTTTATCTTCATTTCTATACATTTGTGTTTGTTTTTTACTTTCTCTACTTAATTTACTGTACATGATCTTGTGCATTTATATTGAAGCTAGATTTTATCAAATATTTTCTCCTGACTTGAGAATTCCACAGATATATGTACTTGTCTTGACATATCGCATGAAGTATGTATGTCTCTTCATTTCTCATGAAGTATGTTTATTGTTCAGGCATTTTCTCTTCTAATGTTGTTTCAATTTGTCAATTGGAAGGGATGTGCTACTAATTATTCAGTAATGAATGCAAATTGCTGTGCGTGACAACATCAAAACTGTTAAATTCCTTATTGAATGGTATCTTGAATGATCCAGACAAAAGCAGAGCCCTTAATTAGCTCGAAGTTTACGACAGATACTTCTCTGCGTTAATAATTTCTAACTTTCCATTTCAATGTTGATCGTTCTTACATTTTCCTCGTTGATTCCATTCAGGTTGTGGTGACGGGAGCTACTTGGACGTTGCTAGGGGCATCCATATCATTGGGTTCGATCGTAGTCATGGTTTCCTCGAAATGGCAAAGGGACGAAGTGATCTAAACGAAGTCGTCCATTGTAATATCATCAAGCTCCCAGTAAAGGACGGCTGTTTGGATGGCGTCATTTGCGTCTCTGTATTACATCACCTTGCCTCCCGACGGAGAAGAGTGGCAGTTTTGAAAGAAATACATCGCGTTCTGAAACCAGGGGGTCGGGCTCTCATTGTCACATGGGCATACGAAAACAATTACAGACAGGTAGGGTATACATTGTGCGCAGGTGCGAATTTTATTTAAAATGTCATGCATAAAAGGACTGTGTTTTTAACTGTATCCAATAAGTAATAATTATTAGTATTAACATATTAGTATCAAGCACCTATGACCATTTTTATAGCAAAATCTCTTATTGCCTAGTACATTTATATATTCTGAGACATGAAACTGTATACCTGAAATCTCCACAACCGCGAGGAAGATATTTTTAAAACTCAAAACAGCTTCCTTCGCATACCATATAGAAATATCCCCAGGTTTTAGGCATTTGTGTTTACTTTTCGTTGTGTTTCCTGTTTTCTTACAATATTTTTCTGTTATTACTCGGATTATCGGAAAGCTTTCTTTGGCTTCAAAACAAGCTCCATTTTCACTGATACCTAATATACTTTCAGTTCGAAGGTCAGGATGTCTTAATTCCACTGTCTTCGGAGTCAGAGTCAGCTACGCTCAAAAAACTCAGCCCAAGATATAGAAAGAGTTCCTGCGAGAAGAAATGTTCGACCCACAGTCATCACATTTTCACCAAGGATTACCGTAAAGTAGACAACACATCAAAAGAAGGTGCAGTGCAATAGCGAATCGTGAACAGTTAATACGAATATGTCTCTTTTGCAGTGTTGTGAAATTTGTACAACTGTTTGACACTTTTGTCTGTCTGTCTATTGTATCTGTCAATTCTTGCTTTTGTCATCATCTTTTTATTTATTTTTGTTTTTTTTTACGTCTTTTTCGCATATAGTTGTTTCAACTTTGAAGCAATTAAAATGAATAAAGTTAAAAAGACAGTAACTTAAAGATATCTAAAGGGAACTAAATTGAAGAATATGCTACGTGACAAACCTAATTAATTATTTAATCATACATGAGGCTACCGGTTTCATCAAAGGTGCCCATCACCGATGTTGCGTTGCCGCGTTGAATGGCAAGGCTAATATTTTGTAACACCTGGGCCTTCAAACCTGGGCCTGGGCCGAAACTCTGCTCCTTCAATTTTTTAAACAGTTCACTAAAAAAGATTTTTGTCGACGGCCCGAAAGAACCGAACGTTTCCACCCCGATCGGGAAGAAAATAAAATTGTCGTACAATAGATTATATTTTTGTTTTCTTTCGCTCTGCATCTTCAGCAGCTGAACTACTCATTGTGAACGTCTTTGGGCGATGGCTTGGGGCAAGAGTGTCCGGACAACTAAAATCCCACAGTAGGCATTTGACGTTTGACCAAGTGACTTGGGTCACGTCGGGACACTTGAGACCACTCCGAACGAGGTCCTAAGGCTCGAGTGTGGCTGGAACTTGCGCTGTCCCCAGTGCCTTCTTGATGATGTTGTTTACCATACTGTGTCTCGGTATCCTGCCTGCACTGAATTTGCAGGATAAGCCATGTGCGCCAGACTTGTCGACGTGCATTCCACATTGATAAGTGTGGGTTGCCACGATAGGGGCTCCAAGATATAATCCAGCTGCAACACGGGTCTGGTTATTGTCCAGGAACATACCAAGAGAGGAACTCGGTAGGCATTTCAGCCATGCGCCACTAAATTCGTCCTCCAATGCCCGAAGCCTACAGGCGTCCTTTTTATCAACTGCTTCCTCGAAGAGTTTGGTAACAACGTCAATCAGAGCGATGTCCCATAGCTTCTGCTTCGAAGAAGGGGGCGGGGAGCTATCGTTGGTCAGCGCGATCCAAGCAGATAGGGCCTTTTCCTGCTGATGGATTGCAGCTCCAGACATGTTGCAAAGGATCTCATTCACAATAGCGGATGAGTTTGAACACGAGGCTAAGAAGGCCAGTAGAGCTACTTCGCTAGGCTTTCTTACACCCAGGCCGCACGAACCAACTGGGAGGGTGGCTTGTCTTTACTGTTCCTCGTTTAAAGGAACGCTTAAAATGCTCTCTTATAGGCACATACGAAGTTCTTCATCGAAGTTTAAAAGTATCGGACTGCTAAAGCTAAAAGACGTGCGTAGCAAATAAGTTAACTTGGGAATTAAAATACAAATACGGAGTAAAAATAGGGCCTGGTAAGAATATAATAATGATAGTCGCTTAAAAGCCGTTTTAAATCAATAAGTTTCTGTTCCAATATATCATGCTTTGCACGCTCTGCAACACCGGAGCCTAGGATGCAGAGGTCATCATACCTGACCATCTTTGCGTCACGAAGGGCTTGAGGTACACCTGCAGTGATGCTCACATCAGATGTGCACAGTTCGCACTTGCTTTGGCTTAAGGATAGGCCCAGGCTTTGGCTGTTTTTCGTGATTTCTTGAAAGTCGTGGATCACCTGTTCCATTGTGCCGATTAAAGTTCCATCGTCGAGGTACCAAACGTTGAACATGCATTGTAGCTTTTCTACATGCATGGGTTGGATGGAAAGACTGAAGAGAATTGGACCGAGTGGATCGCCTTGTTGTACTTCTTCCTGAGATATTATAATAGCATCTCCGAGGAGAAGATGCGAAGGTGCGCCATACGACGAAGATATGTATGCAAAGAGTGATGGAAAGTCGTTGTAAATGATGTCGAGTATCTTATCGCGGCGTATGGAATTGAACGCATTTGAGAAATCCACCTTCAATATGGCGTGTGACACCCCTGAATCCCTCTCTATTTCAACAAAAGACCTCGCTGCATGTACCAGTGGCTCGCTGCCACAGGGAAACGCCACAACCTAACTGGTGAGGCTTCAAGGAGTTCACTGCTACCGTGGTGATATGTTTTCACTGCAATTTCAGATGCCAGTCTTCTGAGCATGAGTCCCACTGCTATTGGCCGTAGTCCACCGTCTGCTTTCCTGTGAGCGCACAGAGTTCTGCCAAAAAAGATCGGGCGAAATTTAGCTGGAACATGGCCGGCCAGGATGCGGTTGATCAAAGCTAAGAGGGGCTGAAGCAATTTCCTACCAGGCTCTCCCGTTTGTTCTGAGGTCTGATCTTGGAGGTGTTTCGGCCGTAATCCGTCAAACCCTGCCGCTGCGCCTTGCTTAAACGATCTAATGGCCTCTTGAACTTGGTCCAATGATGCTTTAAAAGGGCTGGGCCGATTTAACATGAGATGGGGCTGATAAGGGAGATCGGATGAAGACTCAGGATGCTTGCTTTGAATTCTCTCAGTTACATCGGGTGTGAGGGATGCTATGCTTGCATCCGAAGATGCAAGGCGAAGAGCACCAGCTATAGATGTCCCCATCGGATAATTTGCCGTTGTTAATACCTCCATTACTATTGCTTTTAATAATTTAATAGCGCGTGATTCAGAATAGAAACTCTTCCTTATCCGTCATACTATGGATGTCGTTTTTATCACTATTTTGCATTATTTTTTATAGATTTTCCCACTTCACTGTCCATTCTGATGAACAAAGATCTGCTGTTACAACATCAAGCTTCAATCACGTCTATACATTACTTCTATAGTAGCGTGAAGGAAGAGCTCTTAGCGTTGCACAGGAAGTTGTTGGACAACTTTTCAAAATGGGGTTCCTTCCATGAAAAGTTTTATGAAATGAAATTGTTACGAGAACAAGTTAGCTTCCATAGCGAGAAGCGAAAACTGCGCCGAGTTAAGAGTTTACCGAATCTAGATATATACAAACAACGTGAGATCTCTCCATTACATCATTCTCGCGTATCATTGGAGCGCCTATTCCCAGAGAAGAACAACCAAAATACAAAAACATGTCATTTAACTAGATACTACCACGTGTTCAAAGAGGACGAGCTTGCTGCTTTGGCAACAGGGTCTGTCAAGGGATTGAAGCAGATTAATGTTTCACGCGAGAAAGGCCATTGGGTCAACATGTTTGTCAAAGAAATCAAAAGCTGATTGGGATATTAGTACATTATGGACTTGATAGTATTTTGTTTCAATTGAAGTGATGGAGCTGTTTTCCGACATGAAAAGAGTTTTTTGAGATTATAACACTACGAAGTGTTGCATTGCTCTACGTGTTCTTTCAATATCCGTCTTGACTCTTGATAACTAAAGCAGATGCCGCACGGTTTCCACTAAGGAGGTATGTTTGTAGTAATGATATGTTGAGGAATTTGCTGCCGTTGTCTTTAAAACACTTGCTTACAAATACATTGATTGACAAAAAGCACAACAATTGAAACCATAGTAACACAGAGGCAATAATCTTTGCCATCCGTGCAAGCTGCCTACTAGATTCTGCTGGAGAACGGGATGTACTACTGTCCAATAACATGTCAAACAGTGTGTTACGACATGACCAGGCGTGTTTGGATTGCCTGATCCAAACAAGTGGGTTGCAGGGAGACACTAGAGAAACTGAAAATTAGTCGGACCGCTCATCTTTTCTAATGATTTTCTCGAGTCTCCCCTTATCCCTCATATTTGGATCAGGAAATCCAAACAGGCTAGACCGCTTGTGGTAACTCTTATTGATCCAGTTCCATCCTTCAACCTTCATCGCGTCACTCTAACGGAAGTCTCCTTTGCTCTGCGTAAGCTGAAACAAATGTCTCCCGAGGGACTGAGAGTGTTACTCTCCTAATTTGACACTTCATGTAGAACTGAACGTGCTTAAGTTCCCTTTCCGTGATATATTCAATCGTGTCACTGAGAACAGGCACGAGGAGCATCCCACGCACATGAACGATATATAGCCCAATAAAGCTACATCAATGATTGAGCATCTCCTGCGTGGTAACATTTCATACGATTACGAATAGCTTGCGAAACAGCGCTTTATCAAGTTTCATCAAGAGTTCTTTCCGCGTCAGCATTACTCAAAGAGGCAGTTGACAAAGGAGTCAATGATGTGTACACTCTAGGATGCCAGTGTCAGTATTCTAGCACCGATCGTTGTGCTCCGATATAGCCTATATAGATCTGTAAGAGGATGTAGTGATCGATGTGTTGTTAGCATCTTCCTATTTTTCATGTCCACGCATTGAAGTTCGTCTTTTGCCTAGTTAAGTATCCCTCCGGTATGTATACATATGTAAATACCTAGCCACTGACATCATCAATATGATAATGGCTCGTGTAATACTTCCGCCATCGAGCTTTGACTTCAGGCACCCTCTTCATTGTCTTGATGTACTCCTGATGTACTCTTGAACAGCAATGATGACAGTGAATCTGCTTGGAACATCCTCCGATGGTTAACTTGTTCAATATCCCTTTAATTGCACTTTATGAAATATCAATCCAAAAATGTATCCTCTTCAGCAGTAGTTGATATAATATAGAATAGCAACATTTTGCAAAAAAAATTCCAAGTTTCAAAATATTCAGGGCGGGGCCATTTGTTGCATATTTGCAACACTGCCAAGTAAGGGGTACAAAAGACAGTCTTTTCAAAGATCAGAAAAGAGACAAAAATGGACAAAATGTGAAAGAATACAACTCAAATGGCACAAAAGCACTATGATACAAACAAATCAAGCTTTTATTTGTTAGTTATAGCAGTAATAAGGTTGTTTTTGCAAATGACCAATGTTACTCGGCGATACTTTTGCTCTAAAATGAGAGTTGATGTGTGCAAAAGTGATGAATATTCTAAATTATTCCAATGCACTTTAGACATAATCCGCAGGACTAGGAATCACAGAGAAATGGCAATGTGTTTGAGCATTATCCATCTTTTTCCAAGGTTGTACTTGGCCCTGTTCAGCATCAGCACCACATGTGTCATATAGTTGATTTTAACACAGTGTTAAGGCCGGAATAAAATAACTCAAGTCAAATAGTCAAAAGCGAGGCAAGAAACACACGTCTGATGTCAAATCCAGACTACGACTGACTTCTGCAACCACAATCCATGCGCATGCGCAGACGTGTGACCTTAACAAAGTCCCTGATATGCTGGCGAAATCTCTGTAACAAGACTTAAAAGAGAAATAGCAAACTGTGCCCACCAAAATAAGGGTGGGAAATCAAAGCATCATACAATAAAATTCAAGACGCAGTGTAATAATGATAGTAATACAAATTTATATCAATGATATAGCAAGCTCTCTCAAATACTGTAATGTAAATATGTATGCTGATGATACCTTACTATATTGCACAGAAAATGACATTAATATAATGGAACAAAAATTGCAAGATGAGCTCACAAATATTTACAATTGGCTATGTACAAATAAGCTAAGCTTAAACATGTCAAAGACAACTTACATGACCATTAGTAAATCAAAACGCCAAAAACAAATAACTGATAATTTAACTCTACAAATTGCGACTAATCACTTGAAGAAAGAACAGGAAATTAAATACTTAGGTGTGATATTAGATGAAAATTTAACATTTGCAAATCATGTAAAACAAACNTATATGTAAATACAGAAGTCTTTCGGGGTAGGAGAGATTAGTGTCGTAGAGAAGAAATCGTGTGAATTGCCTAATGATAGTAATACAAATTTATATCAATGATGTAGCAAGCTCTCTCAAATACTGTAATGTAAATATGTATGCTGATGATACCTTACTATATTGCACAGAAAAT
>OFHS01002665.1:0-19975 GCA_900245855.1 Calvadosia cruxmelitensis | reverse complement strand
TGTCTGTCTGTCTGTCTTTGAAGCCTTATGTTTCAAGGCGTATGTGAGCCCGTTTAATGTTAGTGAAACGCGAGTTGCCTCCTATATATTCGTGTATTCTTTCGTGCAGCATTTTATAGTCCGGTCAAATAAAGATACGTAGTCTGTCTGTCTACAGTATCTGGGAATTCCATGTATGAATTCCTTATGTGAAATGTGTTAAAATATAGACCCATACTCTGTCTGTCTGTCTGTCTGTCTGTCTGTCGGAATGTTCTCCCTGAACACGTGGATGAGTCACAGTCACTTGCGATTTTCAAGAAGAGACTGAAACATCACTTCCTCGAAGGGAAGTAGATATGTTTTTTACATTCTCATGCTGTATTTTTATTTGCATCCGTATGATGTAAGTGCAGGTTAATCCTGCAATCCATGTGTGAATTCCTTATTTGAAATTTGTTCAAATACATAGACGCATACTCTACCTGTCTACCTGTCTGTCGGTTTGCCTATCTGTCGACCTCTCTGTCCTCGGAGCCCTCTTTGTATGCTCTCACTTACGATGCCAGCAATTGCAGAACATTCTAGATCAATCATGAACGTACAATTAATACGATTCGTGCAAATGGGATATGAAGTCTCGAATTTGCTACTGTTAGTTGATCCAAGTTTAGCGAACTGATGATATCAAACGTTCAAAACCATTGTATTCTCGTGCTTACTTGAGCCATTTAATTCAGGTAAACATCTAGAGGAGTCTAAATATTTTGTTTTACCAGTACGAAGTGAAAATATTTACATTTTAATTAATAGAACTCGACATTTATATATCAAATATTTAATTTGCAGAAAGTTTAAATGTTACATTACATTCCAATCCACTTTAGCCTTGATATTTCGCAGTTTTAACCCTTGAAAGAGTTTTATTCTGTAAGCTTCATCGACCAGAGAATATCGCTTATGAGAATCAGTTACGGCTAATATATCCAGCGAAGCTTATCGGTTTCACAGAAAAAATGATGATGATGATGATGATGATGATGATGATGATGATGGCGAAGGTGACTGACAGCGGTGAAGAACCACAGTCTCCAAGGCAACGTCGTCACGCAGTAGCCTATGACTTCTTGATTACTTTGTCAAAAGTACTTTCATTCAATGCAATGATGAAATATAGCCCTTGATTACCACCATAATTTCGTAATCTTTCTATTTCTGACACCGTACATTCGTAAGTCAGCTGTAGAGAGCTTATTCTGAAGTTTCTATATCGGCTATTTTCGGCATATTTTATTGTCTTCATTTTGAGAGAGCAGGAAAAGACCTGCCCACATCTTAACTCGGGGTTGATTTCAACTGCTTTGTGGTATACAGTGCACAATGCCGGAATAATAGCGTGGGTTTTCATATCATGGGCCTGGAGGTCGATCCAAGTGGGGCAACCGTTGAGTAAAAGAGCCACTGCTTGTACCATATCTTGCTTTATTGACAAAAACAACATTTTTGGAATAAAATGACTGAAACTGTCCTTATACACAGCTTTGAATGATTATCTGTAAGCAAGTAATATTTAACACATTATAGCAGAGTGAATATTTTTAAATATCATGAATGCAGTGTTACGTGCAGGCAAATGATTTTTACGCGGAAACTGACTATTTTCTCAAGCTTTAATCGCCAATATTTTTAGTTTTCTGTTTGCCATGAAATTTGTTAGAAAGTTAGAAATTGCCATCATTTTACAACGCGTCCAGTACTGTACACCACCAATCATATGCGTCATAATTGTTATCCTATCAACGTTGCAAAATTGCTTCCCTTTTCTCGTGAGCAATACGTTTTACGGTTGTCACATGTCTTAGTGAATCATCAATTACCGTGTACCACCCTCCTACTCTCCATTCAACCCTTTCGTAAGACAAATCGCGTTGTTTAGTCAAATCGTTTGGAGTTTGAATGGGAATGGCAATTGCTGTGTTTGGAAACGACATGGGTTGCGAGACGCATTCACAAACGTCATTTGCTTTTCTGTACAACACAAAAGTCATGTAAACAAGGCACAAAATGTGCTTTTCTTATTTAAGGTTTGTTTTGGCACAAGGCTGGGAATTTAGGATCAACAAAACCGGCTGTTGCCTGCAAAGCAGAAAGTTTTGAATAAACCTGCTTAATATTTGGTATTACGATCTTGCAACTGGATTGGCAGTACACCGACGCTTCTGTCTTTGCCTTGCTATAAACGTCAGAAAATTTGGCACTCCACAGTAGACAAAGCAACTTGGAAATTCTAGAAATTGTCAAGTCAGTTTTTCCCGGCTTTCCCAATCTGTGTGCTCCCACGCAGAGAGAATTCTGAGTTTTGGTATTCGTAAATTCGAGTCTAAAAATTGCTGCTGGGATGTGGGAAGTCGACAGTAATTCACTGCCATTCCAATAAAGTACTTCACGTGTTGCTGAGCCTCTTGAAAGGTGGCGTAGTGGCTTTCAAGGGCAGGGAGGTGAAACATCAACCCAGCCCTTTTTCGACATATTTTGACGTCACTCAACCAACCTACACAAAATTTGACAACGCTACAAAAGTTCCTGATTCTCGTTGTGTCCTCGTGCCCACTCTGTCTGGGCCTGAAAACAGTGCTAGGCTCTTGAGAAATCAATCTACAACAGTCCAAGCTATCAGAGTTCACTTGGCAGGTAAATCCTCCACACAAACGATCGAAGAGCATCAAAATCTTGGTATTTTCTCTCTGTTGTTATGGAACACAGAAGGGCATTTGTTAATGGCACGCATGATTGACAGTGATTGACAGCCGCTGCGGGGGGTAAGTCGCGCCTGACGGAAAACAAAAACTTGTCGTTGTGAGTTGTGACTTCGAGTTTTGGGCAAGGGCCGCCATCTTTGAGTTGGCTGTCTGGTCGACTCGCTCAAACATGTCGAATTTCCTCGTGTTTTAGTGAGAAAAACCTTACTACTGGGAAGGAGGATAACTTTATCGCTTTCTGGTAAGTTGAACGATATGATTTTGACAAGAACGCCGTTGCGTGAAGTTTTGTGTCGTTCGTTGGTTCAAGTCCGACCCGACAGGTTACAGCATGTTCGCGTCTGGCGTTAGGCACTTCTTATGCTGCAAGTCAACGTATCACAGTGCTTGTGCTTGAAAACAGCATTGAAGCATAGGATATGCAAACGTATTAATAGATTTTAGTGAACTAAGAATGCCTTTCTTACGCGTACAACTACTGCAAAGCTTTTGAAGGGTAATTCCCAGCAGCGATGAATGACTTCAGTTTACTACGCGCAAAGTATGTATGCGCTGTGTGCTAGGTGAGATGTTTATTGCTGCAATAAAACGTTTCCGCTGGTAAAACTATCTTATGTCTTCGCTCACGAGCGTTAAGTTTGCTTTTGATATTATTTCTTGGCAAATGAAGTACGATTTTATTTTCTTTGTCGTGTCAAGGGTAGACTCGGGACATGTTACTCGTGAATGAAAATGGAATTTCCTGGTGGCCTTCGTTTTGTTTAGCATTTGTGGCATTCATGTGGGTCGTGCGACGCCTAGTCATCAATTATTTCTCCAAACAACCCTCAAAATATGGCAGATCTCATTGCAGTTTTGTCAGAATTGTTTGTAAATTAAAACCCACTCTTTTCCAAGCTGTGGTGTTGTTGGTAAACGAACTGGTGTAATTTATTTCCTGTGAAGCATCCTAAAAGTTGTTGCACCTTTCAAACGAAGTCAAGTCGGGTGATTTTTAGATTTCCAATCCATTGTAAAATCGTGATCGCTCGGAGAATTTATCATCCTCGCTGTTTTTGCCGCAATTTTGTGGCCGTTAGATTTCGTCGCTTGTCAAAAAGACAAACAGAAAACTCGAACGGTGTTTTCTGTCTGACTGTATGTGCGAATACTGGCAGTTTCGTTTTATCGAGCAAAAATTTTTCTCACTGTTCTACGATTTTCCATGTTGTTTATCGATTTTCGGCGAGAGGCGAGTTTGGCCTTGTTGTCTTTGTAAAGTCTTCATTTCCATTCCAAACAATAGAACAAGGTCACGTGGTTGAAGTGCGGATGAATCATGCCTCACACCATGGCTTCGTTTCGCGTTCCATCGCGAAGAATAATGTGGAAAATCGTCAGGCGAGAAGTATTAAGTTCAAGCATAAAATAATTATTATTGATCTGTAGTTTTTGAAATTTCACGGTTGTGGGTGCGGTGTGTTGTTTAGGTCTACGTACGAGTGTTCAATGTTTTATTGATCTTTACCGTGGAAGTAAAACGTGAGAATAACAGTTGACAGTTATATTGGACCGAGAATGAGAAAGGGATTCCACTCGCCTGATGTTTTCCAAGGGCATTATCTGACCGATGGAGTCGTTTCTCCAACATGTAGGGCAACATGATTTGCTCGTGGTTCATGGACTGACTTTGTTTCATCGTGGGGTGGTTTTTTCTCTCGTAGCCGCCTTTTCGGCGAGTGGACGATCGCGATGATGGACGATTCAGCAAGTGAGTAACGATTGTTGTAAACCGAACCAGTTTTCATTCACGTATCAGCTAATGCCGTGGATGGAATCTGGCGCGAGTTTGCTGTTGCCATGTTGAACGTGCATGCGAGATGTCCTGCCGGACACAACAACGCGCCGCCCTTTCGCCGTGTACAATCTGCGAGTTGTCTTTTCTCACGCCGTATCTCCTTGTTGTTGCCTTGTGTAGATCGCATGAAATTTCAGTATCAGTCCTACGAAGCCAACATGGAAAGGGTAAGAAACTCATCACGTGACTTATTGGTTTCATCCTGTCAAGAGCCCTCTTCATGTCGATGCTCTGTGATAGACTTTTGCGACTTCACTCCAAACGACCACATTCCTAACACATGACGATGGTTGCATGAATAGATCTTGCAGTTGATTGATAGTCAAGGACCTCTTCTGGCTGTTCACAGGTTGAATTAGTCAATTTGTACCCTAGCTCACACTGGCAGTAACTGAGGGAGTTTGAACAATACAGCTGTCATTGAAAAGTAATGTAACATTTTAAGAAAACAGTTGCTGTATGACCTGGATTTAAGAGGCCTTTAGGTCTGCACTGCACGTTTAGGTTCATTGTTTACCAGGCAAGTTTTTTGTAAGTAATCTGGGATTACAATTTGCAGTGGTCAGTAAGCTGATGTCTTCACTTCACACTCGTAGTCATTATTAACCCTTGTCCTGCTAACATGTTCATTTAAATGAAGACCTGAAGTTGCTTTATCGATTGCTGATCGGTTGATCGCTGGGGACTAACTATCTGATTAGTTATATGTTGCTACTTTTGATTTGTTCCGAAATCGTGTTTACACTTCAATAGCAGGACAAGGGTTAACCAAGGAGATCATTTCTACACCCTGCGATATGACCCAGGACTGTAGGACCTTAGTTGGTAATAGTAACTCATAAGTGCATGGTCGTCTTATTCAGTCAACGTGCTTCAGACCCTCAATTTGGATAGACCATCTCAAGACTCAATGATAGTTTTCAACATTCGAATGTACATTATCTAGATATTATGTAGAGTGAAATCACTTCAGAAGTGCCACTGAATTAATGCATCGTAATTTACTGGGTGTTGGCGTGAGAGAATTGCTTTCTGACATGTCAAGTAACTAACATTTATATATTTTTTTATTTCAGGACTACAGAATGTTGGAAGAAAGGCGCCAGGGTGTCCTGCACATGCTGCAGCAGAATCCTCCAAACAGGTAAGGCTACTGTTAAACCTGTGAAGTATCGCCGTGCGAATTAGATTTAAGTCGAGTGTGGCATCTGTCATCAGTACTCAGTAGTATTAATTAGCAGATATCATTTGATGATAGCCTAGCTTGTATATTTCTCATTAGAACATTTTTGGTTGTCTTTACAGGAGAGCTTTTTGGTCTCTTATATTTAACATGTAAATGTTTTTGTTTGTCAAAGGAATGAGCTGCAAGTGCAGTTGAGAGCTGTCGAACAGGAGATGCATCAGATGCGACAACATGCACAGCAATCGAAGCAAGAGTCGCAAGGATTTGGGCTTCCTAGTAAGTCTTGAAATTGTCTTGTATACTTTTAGGCATTAGTACAGCACAACCTCGTTAACCATTGTCCTGCTGATAAAACTAGTTGAACAGAGACTTGAAGTCGCTTTATCGATTGCTGATTGGTTGATCGTTAGGGACTATCTGATTGTTTATATGTTGCTACTTTTGACTTGTTTCGAAAACGTGTATACACGTCAATAGCAGGACAAGGGTTAATATCACTATGGTTTTCCAGTAAAAAATCCTTATAATAATATTGTGATGATATTAAGTGTTTACAAATAGTTGATCCCAACAGAGCATGGTTCTCAAACTGAAGTTATTTTGAACGGGTTATGATATTTACCGAGGTGATACTAACAAGATTACACTGTATGAGGGCATAGAATGCTGACACAGTGTTTTGTTTATAAATATAAAATGATTCATCTACTAATGTGGCCTTTGTTTCTATTTTCAGTGGAGTTGAACAAAGACCAACAGACTGCCATGTGGAACCAAAACTATGTTGATTCTGGAATCCAGTCAGGTATCACCACTGCTGCACCGTCAGTGAAGGGTGGCTTTGAAGAGGATGACGTCGCGTCTCATCATTCATGGACGTTTGAATGGGAGTCTGGTTTTGGAAATGAGCAGATGGACAGCATGAACGATCAGTTTATCTCGACAAGAAGGTGTGCTAACCAGCTTTCTTGCTCTGTTTAAATGCCTACATCCTACCAGCTGTCTTTGGGTGCATGGTTGAAGATGGTTCTTTTACTTGTATTAGTCTTGTGTCTCAATAATTTTTTATATTAAATTGTTTGTCATTTAGCAATCGCATTCGAGCCGCAATGTTTCCAGAAACCATTGATGAACAAATGGAAATCCCGTCAACTCAAGTCGATCCTGGCAATCCGACAGCAGTGCAGCGGCTATCTGAGCCATCACAAATGCTAAAGAATGCCGTTGTTGATTTGATCAATTATCAGGTAGAATCAGCTTGCCTTCTAGCCTTCGATCGTGAATGCAACCTTGTTTGTTACGTGGCCTGACCCACAATTGTTTTGCCGTCTGTTAGGATGATGCTGACCTCACCACCAAGGCTATCCCTGAATTAATAAGACTTCTGAATGACAGCAATCCGGTAGGTTCTGACACAACACAGTTGTTGCTATTTATGGGCTTAATTCTGTAAAAGGTTCTTCGATTGTTACTCTTATACATCATTTTGAGACTAATCTTGATGTCATTTTTAGGCCCATGTCAGTCAAGCTGCCATGTTTGCCCATCAACTTTCAAAGAAAGATTCAAGTAGACATGCTATAATGAACAGTCCTCAGATGGTTGCTGCTTTGGTTCGCTGTGCTAACAACTCAAACGACTCAGAAACTGTCCGATGCATTGTTGGCACATTGCATAATTTGTCACACCACAGGTAAGCCGTGTACTAACGATGTCTTAACATGATGCATCTTGCAAGATCTGCAATGGGAGCATCATTTACTGTTAGCATCATTTACCACTCAAATGTTCTTTTATCATTTGTTTGTAACAGTTGTACAGTGTAAACGCACCTTTAGCAGTTATTCAATTAATGGTTGACTTGACAACGAGTTTATGTATTTGGAAGTGACCACTCTTCATATTTCATCCTTTTCACTGTGTTTATTGTAGGCAAGGACTTCTGTCTATCTTCAAGTCTGGTGGGATTCCTGCCCTTGTCCGTTTGTTGAGCTCCCAAGTGGAAGCTGTTCTCTTCTATGCCATTACCACACTTCACAACCTGCTTCTTCATCAAGAAGGCGCCAAGATGGCAGTGCGTTTGGCTGGCGGTTTGCAGAAAATGGTGATGCTGCTGCAGCGGACGAACGTCAAGTTTCTAGCAATTGTCACAGGTACAGCAATGCAAATGTCTGTTGATTTTTGGACAATTGTTTTTGTCAACAGAGAACATGACTTTCAATAATGTGTTATTGCTTTCTTAGATTGCTTGCAAATCCTTGCATACGGCAACCAGGAAAGTAAACTCATCATCCTTGCTTCTGGTGGACCGGCAGAGCTTGTACGCATCATGAGAAGCTACACCTACGAAAAACTGCTTTACACAACTTGCAGAGTTCTGAAAGTGCTATCTGTCTGCTCAAGCAACAAGCCAGCCATTGTTGAGGTAATTGAAAACTGGTCTTTTTGTTGTTGGTGCTTTAGTGAAGCTTCAGTGGACTGGATTTCTCCACATTGTGTGGGAATGTCAGTGCATTTGTGTCCCTCTGCAAATGCTCATTGTTCTGTTTCGATTTTTTCTGAGTTATCGAGCATCTACTTTTTCTTCCAGGCTGGTGGGATGCAAGCTTTGGCAAATCATCTTTCTCATCAATCAACTCGCCTTGTTCAAAACTGTTTGTGGACACTGAGAAATCTATCAGACGTTGCTACAAGACAAGACAATCTGCACGGCCTGCTCCAGTTATTGGTTCAGCTCTTAGCTTCAAATGACATGAACATCGTCACATGTGCGGCTGGTATTCTTTCGAACCTTACTTGTAACAACCCCAAAAATAAGGTATATACAAGGGCCCTGTAGGAAGATTCAATTGAGTTTTACTACTGATGTCGTCACGACGCCCTTCCTTTATCATTGCAGCATGTGCTCATATCTTGTGTAATATTTTTGATTTTCAGCAAATTGTTTGTCAAGTTGGTGGTATAGAGGCCCTTGTTCGAACCTGCCTTCAAGCTGGAGAGCGAGAGGAAATAACTGAGCCTGCTGTATGTGCTTTGCGTCATTTGACGAGCCGTCATGTCGATGCTGAACTTGCCCAAAATGCAGTTCGCATGCATTACGGTCTGCATGTCTTGATCAAACTGCTAAACCCGCCGTCGCGTTGGCCCTTGATAAAAGCTGTTGTTGGCTTGCTTCGCAACCTTGCGCTGTGCACTGCCAATCATGCACCTATCAGAGAGCAAGGAGGAATGCCACGTCTCATCCAGCTCCTCACCAAATCTTACCAAGGTATGTAAACAATTGCGTGCCTAAGAATCCTCTATCCAGACACTTGCTTTTGGGAACAACTTGTGTTGTGGATTACAGTCCCTTTATTGATATGGACTCTCGCATCTGAAACTTATCTCTGCATTGTTTATGTTACAGACATTCATCGTCGTGGCGCTGGTTCACAGAGCATTCAGGATGGTGTTCGCATGGATGAGATTGTCGAGGGAACAGTTGGCGCATTGCACATTCTTGCGCGAGACGCTCACAATCGCAGTATCATTCGTAGCCTCAACTGCATACCAACATTCATCCAGGTAGGTTAATTTTTGTTGTTCTGTTCTCCGAGTTATCTAGCAAGATCAATGGTTTGAGGCATACCAGACAGTGTACTAATTTTGGTATTTCTGATTAATCTTCACAGTTGCTATATTCCGACGTTGAGAACATTGTTCGTGTTGCCGCTGGTGTGTTATGTGAATTAGCCCAAGACAAGGACGGAGCTGATGCGATCGAACGAGAGGGTGCAACAAAGATCTTGACGGAACTTCTGCACTCACGGAATGAAGGCATTGCTGCTTATGCTGCGGCAGTGTTATTCAGAATGTCTGAAGACAAATCGCAAGATTACAAGAAACGTCTTTCCGTGGAACTTACCAGCTCTCTGTTCCGTGACGACATGCCGTGGGAGGTATGATATTAAATAAATGTTTGTTTATCTGCTTGCTTCGAAAGTTTTGCAATGTGTTGGCAAGATTGGTTGATCCAGTTCACTATTCGTTTGATGTTATATTCTGTTGAACAAGGAAGTGAAGTTATGCATACTGGTTGCTAAATTTAGTTAAAATATACCCGTCTTCTTCATAGATGCTAGTAATAATTTTAAATCAACTGACAGTGGTTTATTTGTTGTCTTTTATCAGCCCGGGGATACGCAAATGGCCGACATCTTGACATCACAGTCGTACCAGGATGAGCTGTACAATTCCAGCCATCAACCGATGAGCAATGCTCCTTCTCAGCCACAACCACCACCGCCTCAGCCGATGAGCAGTGGTGGGGCCGGCTATAACGGACAGTTCCAACAGCAACAACAGCAGGGATATAGCCAAAACCAATCAAGCTACTCGTATTCTGCAGAACAAGGTCACCACCACCAGCAAGCACAGCAACAGCATCAGGGAATGAGCGGTACTCCGTGGTTCGACTCTGACCTCTGAACTGTGGTTGATTGCCAAAACTGTTGTCAATAGTTGTTAGCTTGGGTGACAAAGCATAGTATATGCCGATTTGCACCCAGTAAGGACGTAGGTGTTTAGTAGCGATATTTCCCCGATTGCATCCGTTACTCTGTGTATTGCTTGTCACATAGCGTAAGATGTATTGCCACGAGTGTGTGTTGTGTGCATATTTTATTCCCAACGTGGCATTGTCTTTGAAGCCAAGGAGATTATACAACACTTTTATTATTTGGATATTCGCTCGGTACTTTTAGCGAAGTCTCTCCGTAAATGATGGCACAAATGTTTATTTTAATCCAAGGCTTGTGTGAAGTTGTTTCGCGTGATAGATTGGTCTTGTATGTAACCATGATGTTAGCTGCATTTGGAAGCAATCTAGTTTAATTTTATGAAATGCATTTTCACGGTTGATGCTCAAGCTTTCATTTTTGAGTCCATTGTGATTTGTGAGTACACACAAAGCACTTCGTCTAATTTGTTGATATGAAATACAGTTAAACCTGTATTAGCAGCCACCTGTGTAAAAAGGCTACTCTTTATAACCTCAAAATGACAATTTCTATAGAAATCAACCTGGACAGAAAGGCCACTTGTCTATTAGGGACATTTTCCTAAGGTCCGAAAGATGACCAATGTAGACAGGTTTCACTGTACTGTGAAAAAGGCCCTGCAAATACGAAAGACAGAATCATTTCCTTACAGTTACATACAACAGTTGAATTTGGCTTGTCAAACTCACAAGATTGAAAGTCAAGCATGTAAAGTGACGGGTTGTTTTTAATAATAATGAAGCAACTTGACATCAATCAGATTGCGCTTTTGAGATCGCTAGCTCTTGAAAAGGTTATGAATCCACCCAGGCACGTGGCGATGGCAGCAATATTCAAACATCCCTTTCCAGCAAAACGCAAGACATCCAAACGTTATAGAAGCGTCCATGAGACATCGTGCTTTCTGAACTTGAACATGAATTATCATAATAATTATGGTATAATGTTTCCATTTACCTTGGGTTTTACGATAAATACCGTTCCAAACGCGAGACAAACATTTTCGACAATGCTGCCAAATTTAATGGCCTTCAGGAATAGAAATGGCGATGGACATTTTTGAGCTGCCTGGCGCGATTGTAACAGATATTTTGAGACACGTTGGTTTAACCTGAGGCAACTGTGGGTGGCCGCTGTGTGCCCACATGGACAGATATTGCATTCCTCTGCGAGTTGTGTGCCTCTATATGCAGGAATTTTTTTTAAGAAAGGACTGGTTTGGTGTTGCAAGTTGCTTTTACGTTACTAAAAAGCTAGATACAGCACTGATGGGCTTCCATCATCCTAATTGTTTAAAATACTTCAGTGAAGAGGAATCGATTTTGGTGCCATGAAAGCTTTCCTACTTACGGTGAATTTGATTTGCTGTTCTCTTGGATTTAAAAAACCTTTAGTTTATTGAGATTAAGATTTGAGAATTGAAATTAAACTCTTTGAATGAGAACAAAACGCGTTCGTTACGACATTTGTTACTAATAGCAGCGGTGGAAGTAGCGAATTACAAATACCATCAACAACAGTAGTTGGCTAACTAGTGTGTGTGTGTGTGTTCTTTTTATTTTCTTTCGTTGTCAATATGAGTTAAAAACTCGATTACATTGAGACGAAGTACACTAATAACATAAATACATTGAGGGTACTTTACAATTACAGCCACGGTGCTAGACTTACGTAAAACAGTTCAGAACATTACATTACATCACAGAAACACAAGTATGACGGGGACGAAGTAAAATATGGAGAAATGATAGTCGAAAGGTTTATCTTATACACATTGAATTTAAGTTGTAAGTATCGAACTACTTTTCTTTGTAGCTAAGTAGTTTTGACTACATTTTCCAAAAAGTAGTTGCAGCTGTAGCGAACTACTTTTTAACGAACGAAGAGTAGTTTTTAGCGCCCTAGCTTCTTATTTAGGACTTGTAATCATGATTTTAGCTACTTTTCCCTTACACCTTTGTACCTTTGCAATGTTGCAAATTCCGAGGCAGTATATTGCAATGTTTCTTGAAAACGGGTTGAAAGTTGAGATTAAACTATACCCACTAACTAGAACTGTATATTGTACTTGGACCGTTATGGTTTATTTTATTTATAAATGATATTGTTAGCTGCCTTGCAGAGCAATGTCAGATAAAACTCTTTGCCGATATTGCCGAGATATTTTCTTGCAGAAAAAAATTCAAACCTCAATTTAAAATACTCTGCACATTGCTCAATGTTGGCTTCTAAAGCTTACTCTAGGTCTGCATTGGTTAGAAAATGTTTTACGTCGAACAACCCTGATATACTTATCAAGGCCTACACGCCCCTACATGGTTTATGTCCGACCAATCTTAGAGTCGGTGTCTCCTGTCTGGAACCCTCGCTTGGTCATGATATCAATATTGTAGAACGTGTGCAAAAGAACTTCACGCGGTATATGACTGCCGTAGCAAAGGGGATCATCACTTGTCATACATGAAACGATTGCATGAAGCACTCGATCTAGAATCTCTGGATTGCGGCGCATTAAGCGTGATTTGTGCATGTTATATAAAATTACTCATAATCCAGTAGACTTAAACATTGATTTGCTTTGTACATATGATCTTAATAAGTATAGTCAATGCGCGGAAACTCCATGAAGTTAAAGCCATACTCCCTCTGTACATTAACGTCTGTTCAACATCAATTTGTGAACAGAAGTCATTCCTTGGTGGAGCGGACTGCCGGAGGCATCTGTGACGGCAACATCAATTCAAAAATTTAAGCGAAGTTTAGAACTGATAGACCTTAAGTCAAAATGTCTTGTATAGTAACTCGTGTTAGTCGTGTATAGTCTTGTCCTTTAATTTACATTTGTACTTTGGCTTTATGTAAACAGAAGGTATTCTTCCCATTATTGGCCAGTCAAATTTTTTGACAAATAAACATACATACATCCACATATTTTATTTGAAAGTAGCATGATCTAGCCAGCGATTGTACTCATTGTAGTATTGTTCGCATAACAAGTTGTACCGTACCGGTATTTTGTGAATAATAATAGAAAACTAAAATTCTTGTCTCTGATTAAATTTATATGAAACTGAAAATAGTCAGTAGCAAAGTACTCAGCTACTTTCTAGGGGATGCAGCGAGCAGTTGTGGCTTATTACTTTATTTCTCCATTAGTTGTAATTATAGCAAGCTACAAACATAAAGTAGCCAATCCATCACTGCTAAATAGTAAACATTATTATACATACGTATGAAACTTTGAAGTAGACGAAACAGACACGTTTCAAAGTAATTGGATAACTACAGGAGCAGATCTCTCTTGAAAATTGTATAATTTTTTTACGCTATCCTTTTCAAAAAGTTTCGGTTCAAAATTTTCTCTGGTGACTTTCTGATTCTTTTTAAGATTTGTGCATTTCTTTTATGATTGTTCAGTTGTTTTGATATTCCTAAGATTAATTTACTTAAGTGACTGGATCGATGTATCATTCCCCAAGATTTCATTGCTTCATTTTCATTGAAGTTTCCGTGATATTTTCGACTAATTATGTAGACAAATTTTGCGAATGATTTGCCTCTTGCAATGAAAAGTGTAAAAGTAGCGGTGATCATCGAAACCCATCAAAACACGCGCTGGAGCATGCCTATTGAGCAAGAAGGCTTAAAATTGGCTTTGAGCACAACACAATCTCTCCTTTGCTATAATTGTACCAGGTAGCTCAGAAAATGTCCGTCTTCATTTCTTCATTCCTTTTCCAAAGGACAATTGAGATCTGGCAACAAAGTCGTTATTGTAACAACATTTTCCTTCGCCTTTAGAATAGTATTTATCGACATACTGTACTATATTTCATCCCACTTGACTTTTTGTTAAAGTACTGAATACTTGAACTCTTAAAGTTGAATGCTGGATTGATTATTTTCTTTTTGAAGTTAGCTACAACTACAGCTACTCTCTGAAAATGTAATTCGCTACAACTATACGATAAAGAAAGTAGTTAGCTACAACTACTCGCTGCATCCCACAGAAAGTAGCTAACTACTTCGCTACTGACTACTTTCAGTTTCTTACAAATTCAACAAGAGACAAGAATTTAGTTTTTCACCATCAGTCACAAAACATACGACTTTCTGCACAAACAAGACTTCAATCACTGGCTACGTCATGTCACTTTAAATCAATTTTATAGCTCTAGTGGATGCCCCCACTTCATTTTATGCGCGAAAGAAATTCTTGACTGGGAATGCGTTCATCTTGCCTGCAGCAGTACAACACAAAGCAGATTTTCCCTGATTTTCTATGAATTTATAAACTTGCAAACGTTTGACAGCTGTTTTGACACTTGATGGTTTTGAATCAAATTCAAGAGACTCGCTTCAGCTTGCATTTCAGCTGCCATTCACTTTGTATTGAACATTGAGAACGAGGCCTGCGGGACTTCTTCATAATTTCGTCACTTTTGCCTCCGCTTCGGCTCAACGGTTTGAGCATTGCTGTATTGTTGGCAAGAGGACGCTTCGAGGACAGGTTTATCCAACCATGGAAGAAATTTGCGGCCAAAACCAAGAAACAGTTAGTTTCTTGTCATTTATCCAGAACACCGTTCAACAATGAGCGTCAAGACAAAACGTGAGTTCATTTATAGCGAGCAAAACGGAATCATGTTGAGTTTGTTTGCTAGCGCTGACAACATGGTGGTTCCTATAACAACAACGGCTATTATCAAATGAAAGCGGGATTCTCCAATAGTGTCATGGTTTATGTTGGTTTTCAAACTGGTAGAGTTACCAATTTGCAATGTTTTAGTTGTACAATGTTAGCTGAAGCCTTTTTGGATCGTTAGATTGTAGAAACTGTTTTGCGAAACCTGAACTGATTGAGCTCGCTTTCACTTTCTGATGTCGCATAGAAATCGTAACAGATTAGAATTCAACGTCTAGAGCTACTTAGCCGTCTATACCGGGTTCACACCCGCTCGTGCCGAGCCGTGCGTAACCAGACATTGTATAATCGGAGTTTTGTTGTGTCAAAACCAGAAGCATGGTTCGAGCTGGGTCGACCTTTCCCATTTTTGCTAAGCCTACTCATTTGTTCTTGTACAGCAAGTTTGATCTTACCCGCTAAAGGGTAAAAAGCATTCGTTGTCGTTAGATGGCTCATTTTGAGGATTAAAAACTAATAATATGATGCTGCCAATCGGCAATCGCCAATCGAGTTGCCACGCATCGGTTTTCAAACGCCTTACACGTTGTTGTCGTACATGTAGGCGGTAAGCCCTACAGCTAGCTCTGGTCAAATGAGGATGTGCAACTACTAAAATATTATGACACTAGCGGTTTTGTTGCCAGGGCAATGGCTGGTGTCTGTAAAACGTATATCAGTTGTGCAGTCCATAGAATCAATGAATGACAAGGCTATATGCAACTAGAATCTACAGCAGAGTAGCAGACTAGAATTTGTGTAGCTTTATTTGCACTGTGGAGAAAAATTTCAAAAACTTTTTACTCTTTTTGCCTTTCGTTGATGTGACCAAAATCCGCGGCCCACCTGAAGTTTTCAAATTGAATAACAAGGTCGAATTGTGCAGATAGATCGCATGTGGGAGATGGAAATATGAATTTGGCTCTGCAGAATTAACAGATTATCAATGCTCTGTGGCTTGAACAGATCTGACTTTCGCGGTGGAGACTTCTACCACACAGCACATAAATTCCAGTCACTCTGGTCTATACGACTGGCTTTGCTGTATAAACCACGTCTTTGCCAAAGAAACGCAAGACCGTTACCTGTGTAGTTTTGTACCTAAGGTCTAAGCATTGAATAGTACCCTGTTTACACGATATCATTTTAGGGGATTGCTATCCAGATAGGATCTATCTGGATAGCAATCCCCAACATTTTGAGTCGTGTAAACCATCTATCTGGATAGCGATCTGGATACGCTCAATCCACCTCAGGAGGTAGATTGTTATCCGGATACACTCCTTCCAGATTCCAGATAGCAATCCTTTAAAATCACTTTGTGTAAACAGTTTTGGGATCACTATCCAGATCGATTTTGCTTGCTTGAGTGATTTGGCGCAGAATGAGGCTGTTTAGAACCAATAGGAGGTGGAATACTGAGGGCTGTTCGTTTTCGGTTTTCGTGCTATTTCAAACTGGGAACTGTTACGGAGTTGTGGAGTGACAAACTGAAGCAGACATGCCTGGACCAGTATTTTGGAGCTACAATGAGTCGATGACACAAAGTACATTACAATGAAGCTCTGCAAGAAGTTTGTGTATATTAACATCTCACTTCTTCGCTCTCTTGCTTCAAACAGTTTCCAACGCAGCCTACGGTTTGCTTCGAATGGGTTTGCTTTGAAATCGGTTGATTTTGCGCAAATGCAAATGACAAACAATGGAGAGGAAATATGGCTGTTTGAAGGCACCGAACACGCGTGTAAAGGGGCACGTTTAGAGGATTGCTATCCAGATACTGATCTGGATGAAGCCTATGCGGATAGCAATCCTCTAAAATGCCGTCATGTAAACAGGGTATAGGAAACTACATGGAAATGAGGCATCCAGATGCCATCATGTAAGTCATGGTTGCGGCGCATTATGTACAATAAATAAGCAATCCACTAGAGTGGACTCTACTTAATTCAATATCTCTATTTCAAACTTTGACGAATTTCCTCTAATTCGAAGAATTTTTTCGGTCCTTTGAAATAACGGTAGATTCTATTGTTATATACTATTTGTAATTCAAACTTTCTAATTCAAGTATTCTCATAATTCGAAGCATAAAATTGACCTGTGAGGCTATTCTACATCTTTTAATTCGAAGTTCGCATAATTCGCAGTATACTTGTTGGTCCATTGGCACTTCAAATTAAGCAGATTCCACTGTACATGGATGTTTCATTGAGCTGAGACTAGCGCTTTGAGCTTTTTCAATAGTTGTCTTTCCACAGTAATTACTTATGATACGATGGGGATGCGACATAGACGTGAATGATGGGCACAATAATAATTATTGTCAATCCTCTACATGAAGAGGTTGTTCGTCTTTCTCCTTAATGCACTTGCTACATAAACTACGACATTGAAGAAAGACAAATCAACATTCAATACATCACCATATAGGTCTAATAACTTGCGTGTTCTACCCTCGCCTCTTATTGTCTGGCCAACAAATCGCCTATGTCACTCACAGACAACCGACTGTCCTGACACTGAAAGTTTCTTGCGCTCCTCTGGAAAGATAGTGCTGGGCCAGTGATGGCCAAGTTTGTTTCGGAGTATTGCATTGAACAACCGCGAAATGACAAACGGCCATTGATTCAGATACAAATAGGAATATAGGTTTGATAGTATTATGAAACAGATACAGCTTCAGACCTAATTCGGCACTGGATTGCCAGAATCCGTTCAAAGACCCTCAGCTGACCAGGCCATACCACGTCTGGCTGAAATGTCAGTAGACATGGCAGGCAAGATCGATCCCAAATGTTTGTATGCACTGAGTTGATGCGCTGAATTGAACCAGATGAGATGGACAGTTTCACCTGCTCAGAGCTGATGGCAGACAGCTTTGTTTTGACTGCGCTGCTTTTCAGACCAGGGCTACTCATATGTAGCATAGTTATGTGATATGCTGGCATGGGTTTGCATGATTTTTTGATCAATTGTTGAATTTCTTCAGGGAGCAAGCTTCTTTGGCTTGTTTAATACAAAGATGGATCACCCTCGCACCAGAAATGCCGTGTCTGCTGGCGGTGGTCTGTTTTCTAAACGGACATCCTATCATCTGAGTTCCCAACGTATTGGATTTATCTTAATTATATTTGGCTTTCTATGGGGCATGTATCTTGTGTACATGACTGGACAGCAACGAGGCAACGAAAGCGATGTTCTCAAGTCACAAATCATTGCACTATCAAAGAAATACATCGAGTCACTAGCCCAGGAGAAGTCGTTTTCAGAAGCTGATGTTGTGCGGGGTAGGTATTGCATCAACACTTGTAAAGATGTGTTTGTGAGTTTTCCCATCTACTATTTTCTGTGCTGTATATAGCCCCTTGGGCTTAAAACAAGACAAAACTATAGGACTTTTCTGTCTTATTCGATGGCCAGTAGTAGCATCCACTGCCAAACTAGAATTGCTATAGTGGCTATGGCTCATGTTGTATATTCTCCATTGAGAAAAGCTGTTCAATTAATGAAAATAAGCTTTGCAGAGGAACTTTATGAGGCCTGACTCGCTCTTTGATTCAGCTTTTGTTTGATATGACAATTATTGCAGCCGCTTGTTAATCTTGTAGTTTATGTTGTTGACTTCTAATATCTGTCCTCTCTTCTGCTGTGATATTATAGGTCAAACCTCAGGGGATAAGCATACGACTGCTTTGCTCCTGAAAAACATGCTTGATCGAATACAACATCTGGAGAAAGACTTGCGTTTTGTCATCATCAACAGTACTTTGGAATTTGCCAAAATGTCAAGATCAATTGCCACATTGAACTCAACAATGAACATTTTGACTCGCTTCAATCGCTCAGGTATGATTTTAAAGCGCTCTGTCTGCTGTCGGTAGCCTGGCTCATTCAATCAATCAACCAATTCTATAGAATAATGTTTACTAAATGTTTTATGAAATTCCAATTTAACGCAAACTGCATTTTCAAATCAGATATATACAAGATCTGTGTATAAGTAAAGATTATGCTTGTGGATTTTTTGCGTACAAGCGGCTTGCCCTGTAGTAGTGTGGCATCTTCTACTAAGTGATTGATGAGTAAATATTCAAGTAAAATAGTATTACTCTGTAATACTATAGCCTATAGAATAGCTATCTTTCATTTCCCGAGTGCAGGGTTCCAATTCTAGCAGAAACTGCAATGGTGATCATGTTGTTGCCCTGGTAGCAAGGGATTCAATGTGTCAGGCAAAGGACCACAGATTTATCAATGCAAGCTGTCGCGTGCTACCCTCCAAAATAAAGTTTGATTTGGTAAACATAGATGCTCTACGAGCTGACTCACGGTGTAGGAATTTGAATCAAATGCTTATAATATTAGTATATTTTAATAAATTGATCAACACCTGCAAAAAATAAATCAGAAATACATAGTAGTGTTCTGATTTACTTTAAAGTAGATAAAAATGTTGAAATTAATATTTCAATACAAACACCAAACATTACTCCCTAGGCCAGAGACAGCGTTTTCCCACATGCCACTTTCCCAAATGGAATATCTTGTACAATGGAAAACAAATGGAACAAACAAATAATTATTTATAATAATGATGATTAGACAGTAATAGTGATAGTACAGTAATGCAATAACTAAAATGGAATAAAACATAAATAGATAAAAACATTATTTATGAAATAGGAATTGTAACTTAATATTATATTACTTTTATAAGTATAAAAGTAACAAAGTTACAGTAGTACAGAAAATTCTGCTCCTTTCAATTTCAAAAATTCGCGCTGCCACTTAACCAATGAGAATCGAGCTATCTATAGATCCCAAAATCATGTGATTCGGCCGTGGTCTTGCGGGGCCATTGATTTTTCGAAATGTCGAGCAATGTTTGAGCTGTGAAATCAGCGCGTCGTTTTATTGATGATATTTACTTTCTGATTTGCTCTGGAATTATAGCTTCAATTACAAAGTTGGCAGACAAACTAGAAACCA
>OFHS01002664.1:9380-19978 GCA_900245855.1 Calvadosia cruxmelitensis | reverse complement strand
ATAATAATAATAATAATAATAATAATAACTGTATTTCCAAAGATCATAATAAACACCGATGCTAGCACAATGATGTCATTGGATGGTGCCGTTCTTGATGCGTAGGTTCATTATTCAATGGCAGACGCCAAATAGCTTGTTTCATTCCTAATTGAATTCAATACTGGTGCCTGTCCACCATTGTAGAGAGTCCATCCAGCGTGAACGTGGTCTGCCATGACCATGACTGCTGCTTGCTGGGAGCCCTTGGACGATGTCACTGGCTGCATTGGTCATTGGCGCGAAATGTCTAAAATATATTTCAATGTCAATCTACATTATTTGCATGTCTTAGCATAATTATTCTTCAGTTCATAATTCCTCTACTGCCTCATTATCATACAGCCAGGCCAACTCACAGAGCAGTCCAGTACGTTTGATACAATGGCATTCATGGCGCCACTGCTGGCCGCAACACTGGCGTTCAGAACAGCTGCAAAGGCAATAGAAACCAAGAGAACTATCAAACACATACCACACATCACCTTGGCATGTTGCATGAGTTGCAATCTTACTACAAAACGAGTGTACAACCAGTGAACTAGCGATCAACTCACCAAGCTCGCATAACGTGGCAAGACATGCCCTGGACATGCGATCCTTGTCCTGCGAAGAATCTGAGCTGATTGAAGCCAACGCCATACCGAGGGACTTTGGAAAGCTGCTTGGATGTGTGTACATGATCTGCCAATCGACAAATGTATCTCTTAGAAAACACAAGACGAAGGACAAACACAACAAATATACACTAGACCATTCGACATCTTGCTGTAGCAGTATTAGAGCCAAAAGCGACCACCTGTCTTTAAAGACCACCTGTTTTAAGTGACCAACCATTCAAGAAGTACATTAATTGGCTTGAATGATACAATTTACTTCTATTAATTGACTACCTGTGTGAAGAAAAATCTTCTGACAAATCCCTTGCATGGTGGCTGAAGATAGATTGCATTGCACCTTGAAATTACAAACTGCAGTAAAATAACATGCGTAAGGCCTGGTCATTAATAAACGAATATATACCATGCACCATAGATCTCCCTTTTCCATTTATTCAGATTTCTACCTTGATTGTATCTCTTTCTATCTCACAATTATTCCTACATCATACTACAAACGTAATTACGAAATGTGACTTAGCACACCGTCTTATCATATCAACTTCAAAGGACACATCATCTTCTGAGTCTAACCTTGCGGGCAAGTCGAAGTGCCTGGACTCGTTCTACTTCAAAGGCTGGCATGAGATCCAATGACCTACAAACACATCATGCAACACAGAATATTACCATGTGTGACTCACACGTCTTGCCTTTGAACATCATGAATGAACTGGAAGTGATAGCCACATGAAACCAGCGCTAGTAGAACTCACTGGGCTGTTACTACCTCAATAACAAAATAATAAATAAAGCGGCACTCTGCGTGAGCCCTGGTCAACATCTGGGAAACTATAGTTTGACCTAGAAACGTTCTTACATTCCAATGCTGGCAAACCGAAGCTTGAAACAACATCTCAAGCTGGAATCAGTGTGTGATAAACTTGAATTCCAGGTGTTTTGAAATTCATTGGCACTTTCAATGACGATTGACCACATTGGTATTCTTACTCTGCAACATTCTGCGGTATCACTAAATGTGGTTCAACTACATTGAGTCAGTAACGTACTATTTCTGGGAAGGTACTCCAACTCCTCCAAAAAACAATTATCTTGATGCTGGTGTACGTCACATTATGAAGCAACCAAAATGGAATCGTCATTTAATCTAATATAAAATATCAAATTAAAGCATAAGTTACATAATTTTGCCTGCATACCACGTAAATCATCTACATAAGATCTTCAAAGAAATGTCTACCGGCATACGTCAGTGCAGTATGTGATGTAATATCATTATTTAGGCAGTCGGCCTATGCACTCACATGCAACAAAAATTAATCAACTTTAGCCACATTATGCAACGTACGCTTTGCTTTTGTTATTTGTAAGAACCTGTAATTTCATATATATATGATCTCCATTAAAATAATTAGTGATTTTTGTGCACTGATTGGACATCTCAGTAAATGATGATGATGACACAGGGCATAACAGAGACAAACTGACAAATGACAATTGATGACCAAAAGCGACATTGGCTGACCTTGCCACGAATATGTCAACCCTCTGTTCAACGAGAGCAAGAAGGCTTTTCTCATCTTGCACAAAATGGCGACATGCACGTAATGCCGCCGCTCTGACCTCTTTGGCTGGACTGACCAGAGGAACCTTCAAACTAAGGCAGATAGAAAACATGTCAGAATAACAACTTCTGTGTCCAACGCCAAAGGAGTCAAATTAAAACGAAGTAAGAATCCTGCAAACATACCAAACTATGATTTCTTGAAGATTGAGTCCGAAGCCTCGGTCAGGAGCTGTCATTCGAACCAACTGAAACAACAAATTGGCATTAATTCAGCTTCAGCCATACATTCATTGTCTACTGAGCTTGCTATTTGTAAGTTATTGAATTAATTTAGGCTGTGGCAAGTACATTCGTGGGCACCAGACTTTGCAATTGTGTCGGTGTGGTCTAGAGGCTAGTACGTGTGGCTGCCAGTCAGGCGTACCGGGTTCAACTCCCGGGCCAGCCAACACATATATTCGTTGTCATCTGTGGTTTTAATTGTCGAGGGCCCCAAGGGAGACAAGCCATTGGCTTATTGGGCTACCCTCGTTAAATAAATTGACATTCATTCATTCATTCAGAAGGTTGATACTTTAAATGCCCTGTTAAGCAGCACCTTCTCTTGAGGATTAATGTTTCCATTTCAGAAGATATGACATCTATCATGATATTGATCTATGAATAACATTCGTCAACTGAACTGCATGAGTCAATCCATTAGAGCAATCTACTGTACTCCAAATTTGAATTCCAATTATTGCAGCAAAATATATTCAGAGCGCGTAATCAGTGTTGACAACATCAAGTGCAGGTGTAAATCAGATACCATTGCATCACACATTCTTTCCCTACACAAGGATATGAATCACTGTGTTACACGCCAATAATTGTTCAGGCAGCAGATGTCACCTGTGAAAAGTTGTTGAGGTAACCCATTCGCTTCGATGTTGCCATGGTTTCCTTTCTTGTTATCTCTGTTAGGAGGTCTTTCATGTTGTCATGGGGATCTGCACAAAAAGAGGTCATGCTAGTAACACCTGTCTATAAGGACCACCTGTGCTAAACAACCGCTGTCAATCGTCATTTTTCAATCTTACAACAACTGGAGGAGCTTTCATGCCGTCCAATATAATTGCTGGGAATATTACATCTGTTACATGCATTGGGATGAATGACAGCTTTGCGTTTAGCCCATGTGTGTTGGACAACTTCTAATAGCATTGCACGGATGAGCCTTTCAAATGGGGACACAGATCTATCTTAGTAACCCTGGATTCAACAGCATCAAGACACACAAGGCAGGGCCACATTCAGACAGGTCCAAGGCACTTCACCTAAGAGGGTCAGATTATCTTGGATGGCATGGCCTGAGACGTACGGGATTTTGCCATCTGACACACTACAAAATGGTCTGCTTTTGCTCGCACACAGCAAAGTGGGATAAAGTAATTCAGTGACAGTCTGAAGAGGATGTCACTTTGCACAATCTAAATACTTTATATTTGAATATTTGAATGTGCAAATACCATGGGCCTGTCCAGACTAAAGCATGTGATTTGAGTAAGGCAAACCTTTAGAAAGATCCAGTGGAGGACATTCCTCATTTTGCTCCAGTCGAGAGGCTGAAGGAAAAATCAGAATAGGTTAAATGGTAACATCATTACAATCATAGAGTTGGACAAGGGGCACGCAGACATTAAAAATAGGCCTAATTACAGACAATAAGATGGTTCAAGGATGTATTTTCAAAATTCAAACAAAGTGAAATTGAATTGGGAACACGTAGGCAGAGTCTGTTATACTTGGAGTGTGGGCCAGAGTGGTCTATTGTCTTACTGGAGCAGGATCATGAGAGTGTGACCATTGCATAGACAGTTGGACGAAAATCTTTGCTGCTTTTGATTTTACTATGTTCTAGCTTTTTTCTTGTCTACCATGTCTCTTATATTCAGATGATCTAACTCAGCCGCTGTATCTTTCTTCTCATCTGGGAAAGGCATTCTGCCTGCGCAGTCATTAATACTGTGGCTCTATGTAAAGAGAAAACGAAATCAACTAATACTCTAGCTGTGCGTCTGTGGCATCATGCCAAATGTTAAGTGTTGAGGTGTCACAGCTTCATATGTTTTGTGAGAGGTGCTCTTTTGGATTAAAATCAGTGTCCTCAAAGTTGTTGGCGAGAAGCCATCTGATGTCTCGCCATCTCTGTCTCCCTCGCACAGTCGCACTAATTAAATCATCAACTTCAACTAGCTTTGAGATTTACAGCTTTTATATCAGGCCAACAGGATTGGCAATCAGTCCACCATTCATTCTTAATAACAGAAAGGAGAGCCATGTAATATGGACTAGTGGGCTATATTGCTTCCAACGAAAGATAGCTTTCAAGTTGGAGACGAGAGCCCTGCATAATGGGTCATAACTCATGGGAGGCCCTTGAGTAGGCCTGCAGTCAATAGGAAGACAGTTATACAACCACAAAATTACTCCAAGCAATGCCACGTGTTGATTTGTGTGACAGGAAGAGTGGTTGACAGCAACGAACTGTAACATTCCCTTTTCTTTCAAAAGTAGTTGAGTCGAAATGCTCGTCACAGCAAAAACATAGAAAATAGTCGTGCAGTCTTTAGCAGACCTGGGCTGATTTAAACGTCCGTATCTTTATAATACTTCATCTTCCGAGATCAATTCAATCAAAACCATTCGAGTAGACCACAACTGTTTCGATTCAATTTGTTGATCAATAATCATTTGAGTAAATACTAGAAGCAGGGAGAGCTTAGGCCACACCCAGAACACGTTGAACATTAATCGCTTGAAAGTCAAAGGTACACCATAATACCCCTGCTTTCTGTGTATGCAGAGTGAGCGTTGATCATAATATAAGCTCACTGTACGAATAGATTGTGCAGCAGAATTAGGAAAGTTTTGCAGTTTATGAACGATTAAACGAACAGCGTGGGTTAGCGTAGCATTGAATTGCTTACCAGAGCCAAAGCTCCGCCGCTTGAATTTCTTCATTATTCCATGTGCTTAGCCAGGCATCTTTTATTGGTCTTGTCGTACGTGGCAACGGTGATATCAGACGACTAGAATGCCGCTTCCTTGCATTTGATTCACGGCAGCCGCGTCCGCCATGTTGAAAACACCGCTCAATGTTTTGTTGAGTAGGTCCTGGGTCGGAAACACAGCAATACTAGAGGCTCAAATACAGTACTTCGCATAGTGGCAGAAGTAACCAAGTCCATACAGAGTCCATATGGTCAGCTTCAAGAGGCCTTCGGGGTACGGCTGTTCATCCCAGCACCTATTGCTGTCCTCAGCTCTTATCGAGAAATCTTGTTTATATTGCACGACAAATATCAATGTCGCTGTTTTAATACAGATTATCAAAGTGACACATTTGCATCAGGCTGTCATGTCATTATGCCATACATTTTGACATTTTAATTTCATGTCACCTCGGTACTATACATGAGACCAAAGATTACATTTGACAGGAGAGTAGTTGCCAGGATTGTTAGATTGTCATATTATGCTCTTTTATTATGCTCATTTACAAATAATGGAGAGCTATTGGAAAAGACCAAAGACCCTTTGAACTCTTGAATGAACTCAGTACTCTTCTGTGCGCAATGTGTTTAGATCGATCCAATCTATTAAAATTTACGATGGACCGATTTCAGATCGATGTATACACGCTATGCTGACATTATACAGATTTCAGTTCAGTCGAAAATCCAAAAGTCTGATCAGCTTGGGAGTTTTTACATACGGCGGGCTCTACCAATGTGAAGGTCTCAAGCAAAATGCTAGTCTTGTCTTATTCGATCAATAGGTTAGCGCCAATGTGATTGAACATGTTCACACAGAAGAGCAAATACGAAATCATGATGGGAGCGTAGCGGTTTCAACCGCAACATCTGCTTTCTCTAATATTCATATCTATTATTTATAAACCATTTGTTCAAACAAAAATTAATTCTATGGCACGAACACTGAAGTCATAGGGTTAATTTTTCAAGAATTGAATGAAGACGAAATGTTTAATGCATTGTCTATTTCTGCTTGTATGTTGATGTGCAGTATATACAGTTGATTAAGAGTAATTATAAATTATGATTATAAATATTAAAATTTAAATAGGATTACTGTATATATAGATGAATATGGATTCAGGAGGGATGTTTATGTTTGAAGGTGTTGAAGATCCTTTCACTTTCAACATTGATTAATTTCCATTGGATTCTTTCTCTTTTAACGCCGGAGGTAGCTCGATTTCGCTTGTTCTAATCCGTCTTAACAACAAGCAGGTGCTGTATATTACAGACTATAAGCCAAGCTGCTTCGAAATTAATTCAGTTAAAACATGCTGAGAAGGTCATAGTCCGTCTTTTTGAGATTTCGATGGACGCAGCTTCGCCCAGTTGTCTGCTGCGTGGAGGATTTTCGATCAAGCGGCAAAAAGGTTTCTTTGTCCAAAAGTCCAACAAAATCAGAAGTTAGAATAATTAGTGTCAAAGCCGCAGATGTGTGATTGGTAAATTGAACTCATTATCTATGCATATGGATGCAATGTAAGACCATTTCTCATCGACGGCGAGCGCATACATTGCGATGTCTCACTAGGTTATGCGTGACAAATCGAGCAAGCAGCCTCTTGTTCATAATTCTTATTTGTGGTTGCTAATTACCCATTCTGACAGCGCAGGTGGACAGCAATGTTGCGTATCCAAATGTAAGGCAAAGGGGTCAACAGCTTCCACTCAGTTCAGCTGCCGACAAATTGCAATGTAAATAAACTGGATTGATTTCGTGAGTAATTCAGAGCTGATAGTGCAAGCTAGACAATCGCGAACACATGCTGGGTCAAAGCTCGGTCAATAGGGATTGAAGGAAGTCTGTTCTCGGTCGGTCGTCAATGCAGTGCGCTGACGGAGTCCACTGGCTCGTCAATAGCTGCATGGCACTCTTGTTCAGTGGTGTTAGCTGCTTTGGCCAGAACACATTGGATTGTTACCATGAGCTGCTTCCCGCAAGTCTGGGCACCTACAAGCCTCTCTTATTTCACTGCTGTTGCATGTGCCCTGTTGTGCGTGCCCACAGTGCTTGGTAACTTTTCCATTTGTCTGGCAGTCTGTTTGGATCCTTCCAAGAGGCTTCGATCGCCCTTCAACTTCTTTCTAGTGAACTTGGCCGTCAGTGACCTCCTCGTAGGATGCATCGTTCTGCCGTTTTACGTCGTGGCACACGCGATGGAAGCTGGTAAGTCGTTGCCCGTACAGCTCTTCATCCCTATGCATCTGCTCAAGTTCATGTCGACGTTCGCGAGTGCCTTCAGCTTGGCAGCGCTCTGCCTGGATCGTTACGCTGCCATCGCCTGCCCGCTGGCCTTCAGGACGACGTTGAGTTGGCGTCGCTGCTTCTTCATCTCCATTGGGATCTGGGCACTGAGCACTTCGTTACCATGGATATACCTCAGTATTGATTACATTGACTTTTTGATGGTCTTCGCCCATTGCGCCTTGCTAACTACCATGGTTGTCATGGTGATTACATACCTTCGCGTGTACAAAGTGCTGTCGAAGCGGCATCGGACAGTGTCCAGCCTAGAGACGGACCACCTGGCTGCCGAGGCCCTCCGCCAACGGGCCGTGGTCCACAAGCGAGAACACAGGGCCACAACCACCTTCCTGGTCGTGCTGGTCGCCTTCTTCTTCACCTATCTACCAGCAGTCGTCATTATTTACATACTCCAATTCTGCGTGTCCTGCAGCTGTACATTCCGCCACGTGTTGCGCGATTCGCAGAACCTATTGATTCTATCGAACAGCTGCCTCAGTCCCATGCTATGCATCCTGCGACTGAGGCCATTAAGGAGGGCCATTATTCATTTGTGGCGATCTTGCTTGTGCCTACGCCCATCGTGGCGCCGCACGGACACCATCAAGAGGAACTTTCGCTTCGGACATTCGCCAAGGATGCGCTCGCGACGTCTCAACACGACCAGCGACGGCTCAGAAACCGTCAATACGACAGCTTCTCCACCCGTTACTAGCCACGACAACCAAGCAAGTGCAGTCGATTGAGGTCTAATAATAATAATCCCGAATGAACTCAGCATCACGGCGTTTAATTAACATCGGTCAACTTCATCTCCTCTCATTTTGCTCTGGCATAACATCATCGTGCAGCTGAGTCAGTTACTTGACACAATAATAATATCATAAGAACAATGTCTCTAATCGTCTTACAGACGCGTTGTTACTTCGCAGGCAAAGGAGGACATTAGATGTCTCATTGTAATTGTAGACAGCTCATTCAGAGGTAAACAGATGCGTCAACGCAGTCTTGTGTGTCTTGACACTTCGTTCTGATGGCCTATAGAATCGGCAGTCGACGAATGTTTCGGCTGGCTCGCTCCTCTTCAGACAGTTGTTCTTTGAACCGGTTGACTTTCCCTGCAAATACAAATCAACAAACACAGCTAATAACAATATGCGTGTGAGCTAACATCTGTCCAACGTGACCAATTTCCAACGACGCTGTACAAATAATAAAGCGTGGTCTCATCTTATGCAGCATTACGGCCGTCGTTGCTAAATCTGGAGCAAGAGCCGCAGGTGGTGTTACCTAGCAGATTGTTGAACTTTGTGATTTTCGTTGAGAGAATCTCTTCGAGACGTTTGACGTATTCTGCGTGGGAGAAGTGGAGCGATTTAGTACACAGCCAATCTCAACTATAAAGCCACGAGGCGGCAGTATCGTTATTCGTAAATAGACGAACGCCCACCTTCGAAGTCGAAATCGACGTCCAGATCAATTTGATTGAGTAGGTTCTCTTCTTCTTTCAGTAACTCTTTATTTTCCTAAACGGATGCAATCAGAAAGATGTTAAAATCAAGGCGGTACATGATGGCGGGAAAACCAAATCACGTTCAGCTTGCGATCGAACTCACTTGTACGCATGTGCGATGTTCTTCAGCGAGTTGGTCTTCGGTGTCCATGAGCGACGAAATTGCCTCGTGGAAATTGTATAACTCAGCAGACTGCTCGGCGTTGTTCTCCTGGAAACAGATCGAGAGCCTCGTCGATAAAGTAAGAATGATCCTTCTTCAGAAATTAAACGCCGTAACATTAACTTTCCACCGTAGAAGGAGCCCTTCAAAGCGGCCACTTTGACAGTCGGTTGCTGTCCCCCCCTCCCACGGAGCTAAAATTTGAGCATCATAAAGCAACGGGATGTTGTCAGTGCTAAGATACAGTATAACATACTAGCTTTTATGACAAGGGAAGGAAAGACATAAAATAACCAAAATTAAACTGCGCGTGGTGTTCTGTATGTCCACACGGTCTGTTTAATTCTATATAAAGACATTCACTCTTACGTTGGTGCAGAGCATGGCCAGTTCCCCATTGCCGTATTTATCTTTCTCGGGAGAGTAGAGGTCATTCCCTCGAGATTGGACATCCCCTTTCTTTGACGGTCCATTGTCGGGTCCAAGCTCCTTCACCCTGGATGAATGTAAAAGACGCATCGTCAGCTCATCACGCACGTAACTGCCTTGACAACAACGCTGGGGCAGAGGGGACCGGGGGCAGAGGGACAATTCATCCCCGGTTTGCTGACCTGTCGGCGTATCGCAGAGTGTTCAAAGTGTTTTCAGTACAACTCAATCCAGGCGAGATCATTGCAATCTAAAGACAAGCGATGAAAACATAACAGGACGGCGTCACAGGACGGCATGCAAACACACATGCGCACGCGGGCGCCGGAAAACCGACGGACTGTAATATTAGACGCCTACCATGCACGTCTTGGTGTTCTCACCGATGAAAGAATCGCGTAAGACCTAACAAGACAAACATGATATCAAATCCATTATAGATATAACAAGTGAATCTCCTCAGCGACCAGAAATCAAACCATGGATGCGACCACCCGAAATAAACCTGTCCGCAAAGACCGGCTACTAATATGTCTTAAGATGGCCGCTGTTAAGAGGTTTCATTCATTCACTGTAAGCATGCGCGGCAGGTTTCCGTATGCGATGAATGGACATACTTGCGTTAGTTTACTCGCTCTGAACGGCAAGTGCGATCCCTTGCGACCCAACGCGCGGATACATTCCTGCGAATGATAGCCACATTAGCAGTCAGGCACAAATATGTGATTACACATTGGATCACGTGATGATTGAGGAGAGTCTCGTTGTGAGTGACGCTCACCTTGAGTGCCAAGAGGCTCTTGTTGATCTCTGCCCCTTCCATTCTTGTTTGTCGCGTGGACGTCGATGTATCAGCACCGCGTTCGTTGCCTGCAGGATAAACATAGAAATCAGTCGACTGAATCGGTCTTTCGTGCTAACAACGATGCCGCAATCAAATAG
>OFHS01002663.1:4364-19983 GCA_900245855.1 Calvadosia cruxmelitensis | reverse complement strand
TGCAAGTAAAATAATTAAATAGATTGAATGAAATAAATATCATATAATATTTTAAAATGTCGTAATTATATTGCTACTAAACTCTGTTGCGATAACTTATCTTGTAACCAAAAAGCAACAAATGGAAAATAATAGCTATCAAAAATTCATTTTTCTAAAAAGTGGTTTGATTGTATTAATTTGTTTATATCAGAAATGATTATTGATTGTATTTGTTTACTTGCCATATCTTTGTGATTGTATTAAGGTATTCACATATCTCAACTATACTGAAATCTGTCTATCTACATACGACGAACCCAGTAAACACGTCTTTACGACGTACCCGCGACGTCCAAACGTCGTGAGAGCGTCCATGAGACGTCCTTTGTTTGCAGGGAACTTCCAAAACGCTGAATGTCTTATATCTGATATCCGAAATGTCACACATAGCGATATCGGATCTAATTGTAATCCAATCTTCTATGATTTTCGTTTTCTATTTAGCCATTTGCAATGACATAAACGGTCGCTGTGCATTGTTCAAGCAAAGCGGATATTGCAGTGTCAGCAGTATTTATCACGATTTCATGAAAAGCGATTGCAAGAAGACATGCGGATTCTGCTCAACAACAACAACAACAGGTATGGTCCCAGTTAACAAAAGACGTCTTTACGACGTACCCGCGACGTCCAAACGTCGTAAGAGCGTCCATGAGACGTCCTAAGACGTCTTGTTCTTGCTGGGGTGGCATTAATTCAGTGACGTAACAAGGAGGATTGGAGGGATGGGTCCTCCATTTTACTTCTGGATTTGTTTTCAACTGTTCCAACTCGACGAGAAACACGCGTAGGCGGGGACAAGGTAGTGGCTGTTAAAGGCCTGGAATAAATTCTCTTAGGCAGAAAAAATGCAGCAACCCAAAATTTGCAAAACTGCTAATCTCAACCCTGTCCAATATAGTAGCTTCTGTTTTTAAACTGTGCAATTTTCAATCCGTAGGCCTATTTTAACCTATAAGCCTGACTAGTTTTATGATCTGTCGGTATAGTGTTCGATTGGATTACGGTATATGCGTGATATTGATAGTAAAGGATTTTGATTGATTGATTGATTGCCACAAACACATCCTATATACCTGTTCCGAATCAATTCACTCAGTGATTCTGGACAGTTGGCTACGCTATCTCATGTAATATTTTGATGATGTCGCGATGAAGAAAATTCGAACTGTTTCTACTGTATGTTAATACCATTTCAAGTAATTACTAGGCTTAATTCAAGTTCATTAGCCTTCAGATCAGGAAGTCTGTCAATCTATTCTCGCTTGCAATGATAAGAAATAACAAACTTTGGATCAGTATTTGCTTCTTCCAAAGTAGGCAGTCATATGTGCGAGGGCCATAGAGTGTATGTGTGCAGCTAAACAAACGCAAAAATGTTTGAGGAAATATCTACATAAGAAGTTAACTATCTTAATTAAAACTATGTTATCCTAAAACTATGATACGCTTCATTGTATTAATTAATTAATTATGTCACGTAGCATGTTCTTAAATTTAGTTCCTTTTAGATATCTTTTATATAATGTCTTTTAAATATTCTGTTTTGGTCCGATTATACTGTATGTATCAATTTGAAATATGCTAAGCGCCTAAATACTGAAATTATTGTTCTCTTGAAAACTAAAACATGAATGGCTGCTCTTCTCTTGGTGGCAACGCTTAACCTCTGAAAAGAGACTGTTTATCACAAAATACAAAATTTGTCGATAAACGTTTTACGGGTATGATTGGATGTGCCAAGGGGTTTGGAGCAGATGGTAATTTAGTCCTTTAAAGGCGCGTTTAAGTGAGCCGATAACCGAAAAAGGCGTGTCTCAACCTTCGGCGGTGGACGGCCGCCAATTTCGGCTCACTTGAACGAAGCTTAAACGTTCTCCGTGTTTAGCCCATAAATAGTATCTCCGAGAACTCTGAAAGTGCCAGATCCAAACAAGACCCTTGGGTAAGCCCCCTTTCAATTCCCATGCTGACGACGAAAGACTCCACTTCCCAAGAGACAGAAATCGATCCTTTCGCACTATTCGAGCACAACGTTTGCAAAGTCAAGCACAGCGAATTTAAGGTGCCCCTTCCACAGCCAAATTTTAATCAAACTTGCAGATAACACAGCTCAGCTTCAAGGCAGCCTTTTCAAGAAAACGGTTATGTTGGATTCTGCGCCAATTTGCATGTTTCAGCCTTGACATGCTGGTTAGAGCGTTGGCGCTGTGCGTTGTGTTCAACCAGAGCCTTGCTGGTCGCCAGAGCGTCAAATCCATGCTTGCCAGGCTAATTATAGTAGCAGGTGCCGGGTTATTAAACAGACATACATTCAAACAAACAAACAATTTATGCGAAATATTATATAGATGGCGCTTCCCCGAAGCTGCATTCGCAGACGGGGGTGTGCTTTTATGGCGATTCTATTACTGAACTCAGTCAGCACGATTAAAACGCAACACAGCCCTGCGTGTATACAGCTGTCGGTACTCCTTTACTAAACATTAACTCTGCCTGACGATGGCTCTTTAGTCACCCTAAATTTGGCGGGATGTCTCTTCACAATAAGGCGTCCTCTATACCCAGAGAGACAAGCACTCGAGCCTTCTGAGCCATCATCAAAAAATTAAATAATTATTTGTTCTAATATTTGTTCATTTTGTGATTGTTGATTTTGTAGACGCTCCAGGTTGCGTAGATCTGATTGGTCACTGTCAATCGTACAAGGCATATTGCCCTGCTGACAGCAGATATCACGATTACATGATGAAGAATTGTCGATTTACATGTAATTTCTGCGGTATGTATCGATTGATTGACAAGTACGCCCGTTATGATACTCAACAGTAGCCTAGGTGAAGACTAAACAATGGACGAAGTGCAGTCCCAATGCATGACGGGATACACTTGTTTTTAGGCACGTGGCTTTGAGCTGAAATTTAGAATTTTGACAGCTAAGAATAATCCTTAAAATTGACCATCATTGACATAAGAGTACGGCTGATTGCGCTGCAAACAACGCATTTTCGTGGCGTCCTCACCCGTGGCAGAGGTCAACTCACTTATATACCGACATGCAGTGGGACTGCGCATGGCGGAATCCAAACAGTAGATTGTTGCTTTGACCTTGGTTTCGACGAGAAATAATTGTAGGGACAGTCAACAGTGACACCGATGTTACTGAACTTTTTTATTTCAAAATCTCGAAAAACGATGCGATGAAAGCAAGAATACAAATTGCTAAAGATAAATTCTCGTTCTAAAGACTCCTTACATTAACCTAAGTGCCGTGTTCTAAAAAACCTGTTCTAAAATTGATGTTAAAATTGTTATTCGATCTAATTTCCATTGGACAACTCGATGCTGTCAGGACAGATGGGAAGATCTACCCTCTTTAAGGATCTGGATTCGACCAAACATAAAATCGCCGAGCGAAGAAGACTGAATGAAAGTTTTGTCCTCAACCAGTTAATGACGAGACTGTACTCCGTATGGCTCTTCTTTTAGTCTTGTTTATCCAATTAAAGGATAAATCACTCGGTCTCATGTTAATTAATTGATCGTGCTAATGAACAAAGACACGAGGTGTGGCTTCTCATCGCAGGTGACCATTGAACAAACCAGAACAAACCTGGTCGCCACATACAGGTGGCCGCTTAATACAGGTGTTAACTACTTAACTTCCTTGTAGAATTTTGTAGTAATGTGGTCGCTTATACCAGGTAGACACACCGTTGCATAACACAATCTACAACCTGTGGATAGTGGCCAGTAAATAAAGCTCCGAACTCATTTTCCAAGAAATCATCCCAACACTACATAATTACTGTCTATCATGACTAACAGACGTTCGCATTATCGGCGTCTCTAGCATACATCATGCAGGTTTAACAAATTACAGTTTATGAAATACCAACGGATAGATTTGGAAACCAACATGCCAAGAATGGAAAGAACCAACGATCAGTAGGACCATTTGTGAGGTCTTGCCTCGATAAAATTAGTCATCGGCAGGCATTGCGGAGGCAGTAGCCAGAATATAAAAAATAAAGCCAAATTGTTTTAACGACCACCTGTGTTAAGGGACCACCTGTGTCAAGGGACCACATTTCACTGGATATACTTTCGAATCTACTTTGCATGCACTGATCTACATGTATACATCATCCAGTCTTCTTGCGTTGAATGCCTTCGCTCTAATACTTACGCTGCTTCCAACCTTAGGCACAACCACCGCTACAACAGCAAGACCAATCGCCACAACAGGGGCAACAGCTGTAACAAAACCAAGCAAGTGACTGCAGCATACACGTCTAAGGAATATGTTCTGATTGGTTCGGAGTGATTAATCGGGCATTTTGATTGGTTTTCAGGTGTTCAAGGCGAATTCACATGCGACTTTGATACGTCATTATGTCATTGGGTGAACAACCTATTTGACGATGAATCAGACTGGAAGACGGGAGTAGCAACAAACGGACCACAACCAGCTCAAGGCTCAGGTCAATCAAATATCTAATTTCACTTTCCAATTTGTCTTTAGCGACCATCTGTCTCAAGAGACCACCTGTTTTCAAAGCCCACCTTCCTTAAGCGATCACCTGCCTTAACAAACTTAATCACCTGTGACCACCTGTCTTCAGAGCCCACCTGTCTTAAGTGACCATCTGTCTTAAGTGACCACATGTCTTAAGTGACCACCTGCCTGAAGTGACAACCTGCCTCAAGCGACCACTTGTCTTGAATGACAACCTGCCTCAAGTGACCACCTGTCTTAAGTGACCACCGGTCTTCAGAGACCACATGTCTTTAGAGCCCACCTGCCTGAAGTGACAACCTGCCTCAAGTGACCACCTGTCTTGAGTGACCACCTTTCTCAAGAGACCATCCGTCCTACATGACCACCTGTCTCAAGAGAACATTTTAAGTGGACCCTTAAAAGTTAAGACAATACAAATTACCTGCATATAAAATAATCGCCTTTCTAAGAGATGACGTTTCAATGGTCCCTATGATTGAAGTATTGCACTCCATGATTCTTATCAAACCGCAAACATGAAGAATTTTGAGCAGTTACAAGTCAAAATTAAGTTCACTCGGAAAAATGTTACGAGCAGTCGAGCACACAGACGAGCAGGGCCTGGACATGGGTTTGTATTTTGGATATGAATGGCCGTCGTGACATGGTTCCCATCGATAGGCTTAAGCCCGCGTATGTTCAGGTGGACGAAGCTTCATGTTTGACGACTCTCGGCGCTCCTGTGTCACAGTCGTCACCTTCCGTTGCGACACCACAATCTACTGAGCGGCCTCGCAGGGTCGTTATGGTGCAACTGCGCTACACGTCGTAGGCTTTGAACGCTTCGTTTCAGGTCAAATATCATCATGCTAATAAGCGGGTTGTGATATTAACCGAGGTGATTCTAATGGGGTTACATTGTACTGTATTTATATAGAAAAGCTGCATCAAAAGTGGTTTGTGATTAAATTCAGATGATGAAGCCTGGATGTAATGAGACTGACATGTTAATCATTATATTCTCATCAACATCCACAAGGGGCATTATTCATGACCTGGAATAAATCTAAAGTCTCATACAGTGAAACCTGTTTATAACGGTCACCTCTGGGACCTGAGAAAAATGACCTTTATAGAAAGGAGGCCTTTCTGTCCAGGTTGATTTCTAGAGAAAGTGTCATGTTGGGGTTGTGAATGAATGAATGAATGAATGAATGAATGTCAATCTATTTAACGAGGGTAGCCCAATAAGCCAATGGCTTGTCTCCCTTGGGGCCCTCGACAATTAAAACCACAGATGACAACGAATATATGCGTTGGCTGGCCCGGGAGTCGAACCCGGTATGCCTGGCAGCCACATGCACTAGCCTCTAGACTACACCGACACAAGAGTGGCCTTTATGCACAGGTGGCTGCTCTATATAGGTGGTCGCTAGTACAGCTTTGATTGTATATACAGTCAAACCTGTCTATAACGGTCTCATTTAGGAACTGAGAAAAATGACCTCTATAGACAGGTGGCCTTTCCGTCCAGGTTGATTTCTCTAGAAAGGGTCATCTTGGGGTTATGAACAGTGGCCTTTATACACAGGTGGCTGCTCTATAGAGGTGGCCGCTAACACAGGTTTGACTGTACATTGATGCAACTTAGTCCAGACTAGACAACTATTCTCTGACTACGCTATAGTCTTTATCCATGAATGAGGCACCGGAGGTCTACAGATTCAAAGCACTGGAAGTCCTAATACAAACCAAGCCATACATCGTTTTGCTCTGCAGGGTACCTTTACGTTAGTGGCACTGGTAAAGCCACATTGCATTTGCCATGGAACCTCGTTCTACCAACTTCCAACCGCAAAAAAGGAGACATGTGCATGAGGTTTCAATACAGCATGACGTAAGTTTCTACTGCCGTCGACGTAACAACACATTTAATTGATCAATTTTCAAATAAAAAAAATTAATTAACTCCTAATTTATTCATTTGTTAAATTTTTAAAATGATAATTAATCCCAAATTATGTAATTACCAATATAATTACAAATTGCATCGTTAAAACTAGTTAAATGAAGACTTGAAGTCACTTTATCTTTTGCTGATTGGTTGATGGCTAGGGACTAACTACCTGATTTGTTATATGTTGCTACTTTTGAATTGTTTTGAAAACGTGTATATACGTCAATTGCAGGACAGGAGTTAAGATTTATATCCCTGATCGACATCTTCGCTCAACCGGAAACAACACACTTGTTTAGCAGATGCCTAATTTGAAAACGTATGGCCCAAGAGCGTTCTCCAATGCCGCACCTATTCTCTGGAGCTCCTGTCCATCTGAAGTACGGTCGGCAAACTCTGTCGACGGCTCCAAGAGCATGATTAAAACACATATGTTCATAAAAGCATTTTCGTGAATGGCAAATGATTTAGATTTTATAACCTTTGTAAAGCGCTATTGAGTAATTTTTTAGAAATAGCGCTATATAAGACATAAATTATTATTGTTATTATTATTACAGTACTTGGTGTGTCACCTCTCTGACTGACAACTCTAAGAATAAGTTTCACCGTTTTCTCCAATGTAAACAACGAGAACATCTCGCCACATGGCCCATCTTCGTACATTTTCCCACTCTCTAAGACAAAGATGCTCAAGACCTTGTGCTTTCCACAAATTGTCAACCAATAGAATACTTTAGTGTCTGCCTGGTGTCTGCCACTGTTGCAGCTACCTCGTTAGAATATATAAAAATAAGCTAGATGAACATTTCTCAATCACAAATTCTTCAGGTTGTCGATATTTAACCATCAGTCGAATGAGCTTAAACCAACCTTTCAGTCAAATGAGGTAAAACAAACAGAGAGAATCAAGGCCTCTTGCTTGCAAGAAATTCACTTAACACAACATTCGATCCGATCCTAAGGAACGTTCGAAACTTCAACAGCCGTGAAACGACGACAACCACACGCATTTTGTCTGGATTTCCAATCATGCCTTTCAGTCATTCAGATAGTGAGAAAATAAACTGACATTTTACAATCGCTGTTCTCTTTCCCTTCTTCAACAGAGCTGGATTGTTGAAAGTGAGCGTATTACCTGTTCTGACAGACACTAACAAGCGACCACTACGCAAGGTGTTATTCTCGACAAGAGCTGCTTCAAATGGCTGGCAAACGGCAAATGTTTTGATGTCGATATCAGATGATTCATCGGTAAGTCGCACACCTTATTATAAAGCATCTGCGATATACTGTAGAGTGGAACCTGTCTATAATGGTCACCTTTGGGATCTGAGGAAAGTGACCTACATAGACAGGTGGCCTTTTCTGTCCAGGTTGATTTCTATAGAAAGTGTCATTTTGGGAGTACAAAGAGTGGTCTTTATACACAGGTGGCTGCTCTTTAGAGGTGGCTACTTCTAAAGCCTCACCGTCTTTTACGTCCCGCATCATTTAATATCCCCACTGCTTGGATGACATTTGTCATATTTAATCTTCTAATTTTCCTCGCTTAATGTCCTATGTGCCTTTGTCACGCGTAACCTCGTTTTGAATATGTCTACCTCGATTTAATGTTCAATTTCAATATATAAAAACGGTGATTTTTTCCTGTGTGATGCAGAATACATCTAATCTTGGTTGAATCAAGGGTTGAATGAGCCTGAGTGGTGCTTTGTCAGTGGCGGCGCCAGCCTGAAATATCATGACGGGACAAAACCAAGTTTTGGAGAATCCCTTTTCAAGAATGACCAGAGTTCACCCCCTGGCGCCGCCCCCGTGCTTTGTGTGTTGAGTTCAATACATCCTAACTCGTTCGACTATCAATTATCAATATCCCACATCTTAGCTGCACTAACAGTGGGATAACGGCATTCGGCAGTAGCATAATCGTTTTGCATAAGATAGAGGGGGAATTAAACAAGTTCAGCCACAATTATTCAGCTTCAGAAAGATACTCAGTCTGACGTTAAACCTTCAATGAAATTATTTTTGTCTTGCAGTTGTTTATCGATGGAACACCAGGAAGCTCAGGGGGGCACATGGCCATTGATGATCTTGCCTTCTACTCTGGCCGATGCTAACGCAAAGATCATCAACCCACAAATCATTGACGTGATGGCATAGATACTTCTTTAATGCAAAACAATCACAAAAAAATAAATTTCAATCAGGAAACCGAAATAAAGATGACATAAGAAGGAATTGGTTTTCTTTTGTACGATTGCTGCCTAACACTCATGATGATATGATAAACAGTGGCAAAACGGAGTACGGGAGTCTGTGTATAAGCTCTTATTGCATAGCACAAAATACAGGACTCTTTAAAATCAGGCAACAAATGACCCTCTTATTATAAGAATCACAACTTCATATTGACAGCGCTAAAGTGTTCGGTTATTAAACCATTCCTGCAGCTTATCCAGTAGCACAAAATAGTTGCATGGTCTATGAACGGCTAGGAAGAAGTCTCAAATGATATTAATTACCTCATTGCCTTACTAGATGTAGAACATGCTTGTGTATTACTGCATCATCTTACTAGATGTACAAAAAGCTTGAGTAGGCAGCGTAAGCTCTGAGCATTTTCCAGTCTCATAAACTCAACTTAGCAATCACCTTTGCCGTTGATTTTGCCTCTGATGGGAATCCGTTAGCGATTATCACTTGACATCCATTGCCATGTCAACATCTTCGCTGTTTTCAAAAGCATCGCCTGATGCTGTTTTCTTTGATTTCTTGCTAGATTTGGTCTTCTTCTGAGCATTTTCTGTTACAGTAACTAAAAATGAATCAATCGAGAGGAAAGTGTAGTTAGATCATATGTTGCAACACAGATCTATTTTAGAGTGTAATTAATTCTTCTTCTTCTTCTTCTTCTTCTTCTTCTAATGTTCAAATATTAAGCATTGTCCTGCTATTGACGTGTATACACCTTTTTAAAACAAGTCAAAAGTAGCAACATATAGCCAATCAGATAGTTAGTCTCTAGAGATCAACCGATCAGCAATCGATAGAGCGACTTAAAGTCTTCATTTAACTAGTTATATGAGCAGGACAAGAGTTAAACCAGGTCATTTTGTAATGCACTTGACAACCATACTCATTTCTATCATTGTTGATTCCTCGCTGCTCTTGGCTTTTGAAAATGTTTTTTCTAAAGTCTCAAATTAGGTGCCTTAAAAACTACGGAACTGCAAGCTACATCTGGAGATTTGCCCTGCGTTGTCATTCAAGACAAGGTTCACTTTGCATTGTGGTTGCTACTGCTATAATTGTAGCAAGCTACAAAAGTAAACCAGTCAACTCACTAGCCTACTGTTAGCACATGTGGTCACGGCAACTGATCTAAGGTATTTCTATTACAATTAGATTTTTGTCATTTTGCTAATTCATTTAATTGAGCATTTGATGATACACAACAAATTTCAAAGGGCTCACATTTCCAAACAAAATTAACAACATACCTAAATTGAAAGACAATCTACTGCGTATGCGAGAGTAGTAATCAATATTATAATTAACTAGTCCTTCCTCTGCAACTCAATTTTAAAAGCAACTGTGATTATTGCAGCTAACCAAGCGTGCAAGACCGTAGCTTCAGAAACAACTTTCAGCCACAGACTTACCGTCCATCTGATTAAGCTTGTTCTGTTGTTTTACCATCTTTTTCATGAGAAGGCGCTTCTTTTTCCCAGAAAGAGTGACATTGGCTTTGGGATTACTTCTGCAAATAGAATATTTACAGTACAGTCAAATAAATTTGACCGTAGTAGTCAAATTTGTATTAGTAACTACCTCAATAGACCAGTGTAGTCTTAACGTGTGACTTGCTGCTACATCCAACGACATTACAAAACTATTTAAAGTTTGACATTATAAAGTTTTCAAATGTCTGAGGTTGTAAACGAACTTAAAAGTGAACGCACCTGTTCTGTTTGGCCAATCCTTTTGTAGTTGGTGGCTCTTCAATCATGACAGGGGACACAGTTGTTAGGGTTTTGCTTTGCTTCTTCCGTTGTTGTTTTTGCACACGGCCAAGTTTCTGCAAATTCTTTTTCAGAGCCTGAGTGAAAATAACGTATGTTACAATATCTGTACAAATCAACGCTTCAGTGCCCAACTAAGAAATTGGCTGGACACGGCTGGTTTCTCATAACATTTATTGATCCGTTTTTCTGATGAATATTCAATCAGGGCTGGGTAAGCTTCTTTTTTAAACCAACTAATTACAACCAAGCCCTGTTATTCTTGGTTATTTAATTAATCTAATTAATTAATTTTTATTTCACACTACAGTCGAATCTGTAATAGCGGCCACCTTTATAGAGCAGCCACCTGTGTATAAAAGCTACTCTTCATAACCCCAAAATGACACTTTCTATAGAAATCAACCTGGACAGAAAGGCAACCTGTCTATAAAGGTCATTTTCCTCAGGTCCTGAAGGTGACCATTATAGACAGGTTTCACAGTACTGTACTGGCTTCATTGAAATTGTGTGATAAAGTCATGGAAATGCAAGACAAACACACAATGTTTCAAATCAATAAAAACAATTATAAAACATATAAAATTTTAACACATGTGGTTTTAAGTCATAAAAACTTCATAATCTTTCAATTGCTTTCTCCATAGCAGTTTTAGCCAGACTGAAAGTTTGTATCAGCTTGAATATCAAAGTTACATTTAGAACTGCGCTAATAGAATCCTTTTCTCAGACGTAAATACGTGGCACTGAGCAGAATTCCATCCGATTGCAAATTCAATATGCCAGACTTGCTCGGCGAAGATCTCTGCCACACAGTACGTAAATTCAAGCCTGGGTGTTAGCTGTACAATAACCTTCACTGATGCCTCGATAGAATCATCAGTGATAAAAGAAGTTCCACTATTCAGAGTCTGTAGCCCACTCTGGAAAGTTTGTATGCTACACTGGAGATCCTCGGCATGGAGCTGGCTCTGATTTAGTAATTGGCGTGGCGCAAACATGAGAAATTACAAAAACTTAGTGCTAAAAACCGCTAAAATTATCCTGTTTTGGCATGTCGTAAACTTCGGCGTACGCAAAACGAACTTTCCACATTGGTCTCTAGCTGCATTTAAACATCGCGCAAACTAACACGTGTTCACCCCGGCTTGGGGCGACTGCCGACAGTGTGTTAAACGTAGCTCTGCTTACACTGTGTTGTCATTGTAATGTGCGTTTATAAGTATAAGCACAAACTTGGGGCGACCCTGGAATAGTTCAGTGATGCGCATGTGCAATTGTGCAGTAAATCGGTTAATCGTTCACTTCACTTTGAACAATCAACTGTTTGCAAGACATTACATACAATAAAATTAATAGTTACGAAGCAAATGATTAGAGATATATTTCTAGCTTTGAAAAAGATAAGTATGGTCTTCATAATTAGATAAAACGATGTAAAAACATACCGTTTTGGGCCGATTGTTCATCCTGAGGCCTTTCGCCATTTTGACCACGAGACAAGCTTTGTCCACCATAGCCTCGCAGGTGAATTTCATTCTCATTCCCATTCAGTGGCACGTGATCTGAACAATAGAACCAGATAATGAACCGGTCAAGTGGCGGTCAAATATCACCATGGCTTTGACCGGCTTTGGTTTCAACAACAAGAGAATGAAGCATTGATTTGATTTCGTTTTGAGCATGCTTTTAGCCAGTGTAATTTCATGATGCGAAAGCACGAAGTTTTTCCCGTCCAGAGTTAAATATTTTAGAACGGTTATACTTGTAAAATGAAAGTAATTAGTTGTCAAAAGGACAGTAGAATTAAATTGATATCGAAATACTTCCGTTGCCACGCGCGTCCGGTCTTGTTTTGTCATGCTTTCAATCTTGTCTGACCACGAGTTGCCTTGGTTTTAGATCATCTGCATTTTGCTAGCCGGCGTTAGGATTATCAATGTGGTTAATTATTAGCGCGTCAAAGACATTGGAGCCGCTCGCGAATTTGCGCCAGCGAAAGATCATGGCGGATCTTTGATTTCCTTTGACCGACGATGATGCTGGTTGATGTCAAGCTCAAGCATGTTTCAACGTAATAATGATACTTCTACTGCTCTGATAGGTCTTACTTGTGTGTAATATATCATCAAGAACTCGCGGCTTTCCTTCGCCGGGTCTTCAGCAGACATGCTTGGATTGAGGAGGAAATTTGATTTTCCATCCAACGAGAAATTAAACCATTCTGGCAAACCAGACAATACTCTACCGTCTTCACCAAGCACTGGCCAGGTAAATCCACTATGCAGCTGTTCGTTTGATTTAAAAAATTACCGCTATCTTCACGTGGCGAGTTATTTATTTGAATGAAACGTAAGGAACTTTGAGAAGGTAAACATATAAACAAGAGTTTGATGTTGAATTTGTAGGTCGCGTGGGTCTGTAGTAGTTTAGAAAAGGTTTATCAGATTAGGTTAAACTTGTTCCTGTAATCCTAATATAAATTTCGTGCAGAGTTCTTTGACAACTGCTTTGTCCGCCACTTAAATTAGCGATTTCCAGCGTTTTAGGCTTTTTAGAGTAATCTAAGCCAGCTATGGGCCTAACAATGATGTCACAGCTGCAGTTTGTGGGCCTGATCTTGCCGCTGCGTGATTTTCTTATTTTCTTCGTGGAATTTTATTTATTTTTACTTTGCTCTGTTTTTCTGCTTTCTGAATTTTAAAAAAATGTCTGAGGTAGGCCTATCGTCTCCTTATTACATTTTTTTAAAAATTGTTCCAAATCTGATGAGAACCAAGTTTATATGGGTAAGGCAGTTTATCCTGCGCTTCTGACACTGATTACAGTCAAAGCAAAAATGATAATTTGTCTTAGTTAAGTACGCTAGGTGACTTGCATAGGTCGAGAATAAATGTTTTTGTAATTACCATGAAATTATCCCTCTGGAATGGGCACCTCGAATTTGCTGCCTTTGCCTTTGCAAACCGTTGCACTCAAATGGTAAGAAAGAATCGGTTCCGTAGCGGAGCTGAGAAAGAATGCACAGCACGTTTAGGAAATTGAGATTGTTCATCAGAAAATCTAAGGCATTTTGTGGGAATCGAACCCGCGATCTCTGAATTGATGGCTCATTAATCTACCGTTGATCTAGACACGCCCTCGTTAGTAGTCTGCATGAACAGTCCCCCTTTATATCAGCAAGTGAGTCTCGCTATGACGTTGTGTACCAGTCTTGGTAACACGGCCGCCTTTCCTTTCACAAACCACGATGAGTTGCTTTGCAGAGTTGCAGCGTAAACCATACACTCTTTAACACATATAAGTCTGGCCGAAGCTGTAGGTCTAACAAAGGTAAATAGGGTCTAACAATTAGTCCCTTCCTTGACATGCAGTCCACATTCCAATCTACTAAAATGTAGGTAATTGTGTGTTACCTAGACGCCAAGAAAAATGACGCAACAAATGGAAATGATGAATCTAAAGATGATCTGTAAAACAGCTAAATGCAGCGGAAAATGATAAGGAGATCTAGGAAACTATAAACTAAACTAATTACATATCATTACTATGCAGTATGCTTTTTAAACAGGACTAAATTTTGGTTTTAAGTTAAATGGTTGATTTGCATGATTACGTGAGTGTGTTGGTTCGGCTAGTGCAATGTCACATGCCTGTGAATTGGTTTCAATTCAGCTAATGTTGTGGGGTGAAGAAGAAGAGAAAGACAGCATTACAACAGTTTACTTGAAGAAAGTAAGATATCGAAGTGAAGCCATAGTTTTGAGTGATGAGGAACAGTCATCAATCCTTTGGGAAACTGTCAAAGTAAAGATCCTCAAAGCCGCAACATTGCCTCGTCTAGTGGAGAACCTGTCACCATCGTCAATCAAAGTTGTTGAAGCTGATTCAGGATTTCTTGTGGCTTTTCTTTGCACCTACAAAACGTTTGCCACCGCTGAGGAAGTTCTTGATCTACTATTGGCTCGGTAACAATTTCCATTGGAATCAATTGCTGTTATTATTTGCTTGTGTAATTGCTCTGCCCTTAGGACCCTGTGTGCTCCCATGCCTAGCTGTTGAACGATTGCACACATAACTTGTTCTAGGATTGGGTTGCAGTTCCTTTTGTAATGCGTGTTCGTATCAAAACATGTGAGCCAAATAGATTACCGGTAAATTGTTTCAAAGTTTTCTATTTTGTGAATCTGCATTAAGAGATTTTCATACTTTTCCTAATATTCCTAAGTTTTTGTTTACAACTGATATTTTGTAAACATTCAGAGGTTCGAAGGTGGTTTACCATGCAGCAGGCCCTACTTTCAATTTGAAAGCATGGCCATGAATAATGCAGAAAGTGAGAAACCAAACTGTTTTGTAATATTAAAACGGTTTACAGTGAAACCTGTCTATAACGGTCACCTTTGGGACCTGACGAAAATTACCTTTATAGACAGGTGGCCTTTCTGTCCAAGTTGATTTGTATAGAAAGTTTATTTTGGGGTTATGAAGAATGGCCTTTATACACAGGTGGCCTTTCTGTCCAAGTTGATTTCTATAGAAAGTATCATTTTGAGGTTATGAAGAATGGCCTTTATACACAGGTGGCTGCTCTATAGAGATGGCCGTAATACAGGTTTGACTGTATTATAGTTGTGGGTGTGAAAAAGAATCACGTATAGAAATATCTAGAAGCTGCACTTCACATAATGATATTTCACTGAAGAACTATATAAGTTTTTTGCAACTTTGCAGTCTGGAGTTGTATTTGTTTGCCATTACAGATATGAAAACCAAAAGAAGCAGATGTGTCTTACAGATAAAGCGAAGGAAAGTCGTCAATATGTGCTAACGTAAGTCTGATGAAATTCCCAGGTTGTAGGCTTCCGTTAATTAACGAATTTCGAGCTGATTTCCATGAGTATATATAATTGTCACGATGCTACTAAGGAACACCACAAATGCAGTGAGCTATGTCAAGAACTAAGGGGTGCACATTTTATCAATGCAAGGTCGTTTCGTATATTGGCATCCTGAACACGGTCAAAGCAAGCGAGATTGTTCAGCAGAACGAGATGAAGTAGATTGGTTCACCACAGTCACCCTCAGCAA
>OFHS01002660.1:1353-11986 GCA_900245855.1 Calvadosia cruxmelitensis | reverse complement strand
AATGCAATCATCATCATCGCTTAATCTGTATATCCGATAAGCTAACACAAGCTTCTTTTCATGGAGCAGATACATGATACGACAAATTTAAGATTACTAATATCAACAATAAACAATATACGTAGGGCAAAAGTTATAATTATTAATAAATTGAGTTATATTTAAAAAAAAAGAAACAGATTTATGTTTCTACTTGCACATGACAAAGACGCTTGAAACCCGCCGGGNAACAATATACGTAGGGCAAAAGTTATAATTATTAATAAATTGAGTTATATTTAAAAAAAAGAAACAGATTTATGTTTCTACTTGCACATGACAAAGACGCTTGAAACCCGCCGGGTGCGCCACTTCCTTGATTGAAGAGGGAAGTCCATTCCACATTATATGCCCTGGCAAACTGAAAGGAGCTTTTGTGAGAACATTGAATGCGTATGTTATAATTGGATGCTAACACGTGATGAACCGTGGCTAATACCCCACCACTGTTGCAGCCAAACTGTGGGATATTAGACAAGTTGGGACATTAAACCATCTCAATTTTAGCAGAAACGGTAGACTGCAAATGGAATCGAACTAATGGTGATAATAAGCCATAATGGGGCATTATCCAACGAAACAATAACAAGGTTTAACTGCATTTTAATATTATTTTGTTAGGCTGTAACTCTCTCCTTGATGAAATTGTCGCACATGCATAGAGAATTTCTTCGAGACTAGGCTAGATAATACTGACTTGTTGCCATTCTATAATGGCTTTTATTGTTGCTTGTAATTGGGAAGACGTTCTTGGTTTGCTTGCCATATTTGACAGGAAATTAATCAATAAAATTATGCAGTAGGGAGATCTTAATGTTAAAACATGTTTTAGAGTAGTTCAGTGAGATCATGCCTGAGTACAGGTTTAGGAGCCATCTTGCTTTTGTTTCTGCTCAATAATCAGTTTGCTTTTATTTCAGCTCTTGTTTCTGATGGTGACATCAATGTTCTCAAAGCGTAAACATCGCGGTCAGCAATGCTGTGGGGGAAGACCTGGTCCTGTTGTGTAAGCCTTACCTGCATCTTTTATTAATGCGTAAAAGTCTAGAAATATAGGGTTATCGAGTATTTGATTTAGATGTGGAGATGCTTGTTTCAACAGAATTTGTTTAATGAGATTAATGTTTCCTTGCCTTGGTTTCAGCAAGTTTCAGGCCCCCAAATTGTGTGTCAGGTAAAAGAAAGAAAAGTAAATGAGTCATTATTGACCCAACTTGCCGGTTTCCATTTGGGCCCTCAATAACAAAAGCCACAGAAGATACAAACATACGTGCCAGCTGGGCTGGGAAAATTTAAATCGATGAAAATTAAAGGAAATAATGATAAGTAGTAGTTAAATACAGTCAAACCTGTATTCGCGGTCACCTCCATAGATCAGCCACCTTTGTATAAAGGCCACTCTTGATATTTCAAGAAATGACACTTTCTATAGAAATCAACTTGGACTTTATGGCCACCTGTCTATAAAGGTCGTTTTCTCCAGGTCTCAAAGGTGACCATTATAGACAGGTTTCACTGTATTGATCTTGTTCCATATCGAAACCATTTCCCCAGGTCTCAAATCGAATTGAACAAAATCAGAGCATGTCGGGGACACATCGGATCGGATCCAATCAGAAATTCCCATATCAAAGATTTTCTAAAACGTAGTATCTCTCTGTGTATTATACATTCCTTTGCTGACGTCATGGAAGGTGAAATTGAAATACATCAGATTCCTATGGCCATAAATCGTGAATTTACAGGCTAAATCGATTTAGAAAAGAACTGTAAAACAGTTATTGGGAGAAACGTGAATTATAGTATGATAAAAACGCTTTGGTGCTGTGAGGTATGCAATCAGGATCAAGAATGCATAGAAGCATTTGCCTATGGTTCATGTTTTTAATCGAACTGCATCATAGGAACAGTATAAACTTCATTCAGTAAAATCAGTCACTTCGGAAAACCCAAATTGAGAAGTTCAAACACCGCCTGCAATTTGCCTAGGCATCCACCGAGTTTGCTGTGGCATCTTTGAGTTTATTTGCCTTGCTCACAGAGTTGCTGTGGCTCTTGTGAGATGTTGCTCTTCACCAGGACAGTTCACAGCAGGCTAGGTTAGTTGTTGCTGCGAAGTAAGTTTGCTGCTGTTGTCCACGGAGATGTTACTTCATTTCTACAGAGTTTGTTGGTCAGCTCAACCTTTTTGATTGTTGTGAGACTTGTACACCACTGTGCTTATTCATGTTTTGAAAATTTGCCAAGAAATGTTAGAACTTGCATACTAACTTGAGAATACTCCACGAATTTGTGAAAATGCAAAAAAAACAGCGAAAAGTGCTAGAGAAATGTATGATTTTTTTCCACATCTGCTAAAATAAATTTAAAGATATCGGAAATGTATGACAGTTTTTTACTTAGTTTAAAAAATCATACATGCCATAAAAATTTCACACCTTTGTTGTATTTTTTATGCTTTGAAATGTGAATTGTACCGCAAGTGGAATTATTTTTCAAGGTAAATGGAATTTAATAACAGTTCAATAAATAATTACAATCAGAGCAGCAGGTAATGAACTCCTGGTTTACAAAGCAGGGTGAAAAGTACTAACTAATATTTACAATAGAGCTATTAAACTTGCTCAAACGGAGACCCCTTGGCCCTTGGTTAACTCAATGTTGTCAGAGAATGGTCGAGATGTCCAGTGGCTTCAAAGATCTTGACCCATGCAAACACAAGACGCCAGAGCAAAAAGAGAGAATGACAGCTTCGTCCTCGGCCAATGAATGATGAGAAAGTATTCTATACCACGAATGGAATACAATGGATGCCGTTTAGGAATACCAGCCGATTTATAAAATAAAATATTTTTGCTCCTTAATTTCTCCTGCTTTCATGCTCTTAGCTAGGAACACTTCATTTAGTAAAATCAGCCACTTAGGAAAACCAAAATTGAGAAGGTCCAAGATGAATTTATTAAACTGAGTGGACTGCAGTATGCATGGTGAGCCATGACTCCGTGAGGAATTCATATAAAATTCATGTGAAATTGAAACTGGGTCAACTGGACCATGGAAACCCTGTAATTTTATGAATGCCATGGACGTGTCGTACATTTTTCTAAACTTGTAAAACAGTTCTTTTTACATTTTTTCAGATGTTTTGAGTTCAATTTTATTGATTTAGCATCTGATTATACAATTTAAAGTATTTTTTGTGCTTCTATATCTTACACCTTTCCACGGTGTCATCATACCTTTTCAAGACAGTGAATCCTTTATTTTTGCCGTGTAGCAATCAATCAATACCATGCATCTTGTCATTTATTGTAGACCCCTCAATATGCTGGACAGCTTTCACAACCGATTTGGTTATGCTGTGGCCTTTGGGGCGACAGGAACAAGGGCTTTTAACCTGTTGGTTGGAGATTATGGCTCTCTATTTGGCAGACGATGGGCCAACTACCTTGCATCCGGAAAGGCTCCTTCTTGGACGAGTGGTGGGTAGTGTTTCAGCTGTTGTGTTTTTCAAAAAGGTTTAGACAATTCACACTATGAATCCAAAAGCGTATAAAAGTCATGAAAAAAGGCATGTGAAAGGAGAAGCACCTTCCAAAAGTGCCCTCTCAAGTACTTTCACATGATTTTCACATGGACTTCACACGGTTCAAGTTTATAGTGTCAGGACTGTGTCTGCTGATCACAAAAGAGATGCCAGATTTGCAACTACACTTCTTAACGGCTAGACCACACAAATGCCGTTGTGTCAGTTAGTTGATTAATTTTGCGGATATTTGTTGGGCCTTGTTGTGGTAGTGAGTTGCCCACATTCTACTACAGTCTGACTTGATTGTCTTAATTGATCATAACTCTACCCACTATGAACTGGAGCTGTTTGAAATCCATGTAAAATCATGTGAAAAATTGTATGGAAACCATGTGGAAAGCATGTGAAAAACTGTATAAAAACTGCGTGGAAAGTGCCATTTTCACATGGTTTTTCTTTCTGTTTTCTAATTCACACATGGTTTTAGAGAGGGAGTTTCCATTTCTTAAAGGTTTCAAATGGTTTTCACAAGTTTTTTATTCATAGCAACTGTTGCGTAATTACTTTCTAAGGTTAACAGTAACCATGGCTAGTTACAGTGTAACTCGGTTAGTATCACACCCTCGGGAAAATTGCAAAACGTGATATTATCCGAGTCGTGACAATAACCGAGTCTCATACTCAGACCTCTAATTTTGCAGGAATGGCTCAAACAATAACAAAAAGCGGGCCATAGAACAGCAAACTCTGGAGCAACATCAAACAGAGCTATTATGTAGAGATTTTAGCCACACGAGAATCATTTTCTTTGATTTGTCACGCTCAATGAGGCAAACACAATGAAAAACACTTCATCAACTTTTCCTTTCACGACAATTACAGCGTCTATAAATTTAAGCAAGGCAGCCAAATCACGGAAAGCATGACAATAAGCGAGTGTAAACATAAAAATCCTTTGAAAATCCGTGATAATAACCGAGATGTGACAATAATCGTAGTGATATTAACCGAGTAGAATAAGAGAAAAGCTTAGGGAATGGCAAGTGGAATTTCACTTTCTGTGACAATAACCGAGACGTGATATTATCCGAGGTGATATTAACCGAATTATACTGTATGTTCTTGATGTCATCATTGTAATGGCAACTGTTTACATATTTGATTGATGTAATTGTGACTGCAACTATGTACCAATTTCAAAGACCGTAACATCTCATTTAGGAGTTTATACTGAAAAAGTTGCTCAAAATCAACAATACAATGCACCTTCAAATTGTTACTCTTTTGAATTCATTGTCATTAGATGGAGCTTATCATTGGTGCTTTGTTGGTGGTAGTCGTCATATTTTACATAGATGATGGCATGATGTTTATTTCGCCCTTTACTGGGCAGCTAAAACAATTCATATACAGAGTAAAAGACGATTAAGTACAAGATAAATTTGTACAGTAATCAATTAACTAATTATATTGTAGATAGATAGATCGCTAGATAGATAGATAGATAGATGTATATTTGAGACCTATAAACGAGGTGTACAAGAAAAGCAATTGACATACAACGACAACGTATACAAATGATTACATTGTCAACATAGCATTCGTTTCTTGATTCCAATTGCCAAAGTAGCAGATGTAAGCTAGCGATCACAGTCATAGAATAACACTTGAGTATGCCACCCCATACTCAAAATTTTAGGTTTCTGCATATATCCATTGGTAAGGGACAATGTACTCTTCAAATTGTTACTCCTCTTCATAATCACGTGACACGGCTAACACCAGCAGAGGCAAATGTCAACAAACTGAAAACTCCTAGTAGCAAACGTTTGACAGGAAACCTCTACACGCACAGAAAATAAATATCTTTATATTTTGACTTGCCATACCACATCGTCGATCTTCAAGGCAATGTTCAAAGAAATAATGAATGATGTTGTTTAAAAATGATTGAAACCAATTGACATTGACTTAACAGAGCTGAAAGGTGATGTTTGCTGACAAAAATATAATTTTCTGTCTTTGTTGTTGCAGAGTTCTCCAAGATGGGAGGTGCCATTTTGATTGCCGTTGCGTACATTCCATTCTTTGTTTGCCTGTCAAAGGGAAAGGAAATAAAGTTTTCCATTTTTGGAATAATTTTCTGTCTGATCTGGTACGCATACACAATCCTTGGTTATCTTGTTTTTCCTTGTACAGTGGAATCTGTCTATAACGGTCACCTCTGGGACTTGAAAATAGTGACCTTTATAGACAGGTGGCCTTTCTGTCCAGGTTGAGTTCTTTAGAAAGTGTCATTTTGGGTTATGAAAAGTGGCCTTTATACACAGGTGGCTGCTCTATAGAAGTGGCCGCTAATACAGGTTTGACCGTAGTGAGTTCTAATGAATTGATTTCACTTCTTTCTCCTTGAAGAAAGCCCTTGTACTTTTCCAGGTTACGTTTGTTCACAATTTAATTACTTTCCCAGTTATTGTGTTTTCAACATCATTTATTGAGACATTCATTCAATCAATCAATCAATCAATGTATTTATTTTCACTCGTTCCTTACTACTAAATACAAACATGTAAGCAGCAGTTGCCAAACATGGCACGTTTTACAAGAATCCAAGAAATTTAAAAATGTACTTGCAGCATAAAAGTTAAAAGATGACTAAAAAAATAAAATGAGAAGAATTACACATTTAAGTTCATTCGTTGCCAGGTAAATTGTTGACAGATTGCCGTTGTCTAAAATCAGTCGTAACTCTGCGATGGTGTGAATTTCACGTAGCTTTCCTTTCGAATTTATAAGGTTAAAAAGCCTCGAAGCTGTTCTACTTCTGGAGTTCTTTCCGTAAGACGTTTTAAATTTTGCTACAGTAAAATCTCCTCGGGTCGCTGCTTGTGTCCTACCGGACACCATGTCGAACATGTCAGCAAGATATGCAGGCGCATTTCCGTTCTTCACTGACCAGCAAAGTTCAATGATATTCCATAAGCTGTAATGACGCATTTTCGGTTGCTCGAGATCAATCATACTGTAGCATTTAACAGATGGAAATGAGTATTCCAATCCAAATACTACACGGATAGCCCTACAGAGCGATCTGTCCATTCGCTGCTGCAGCCGTTTGGAGACAGTTGCTAGTAGGGCATTACCAAAGGGAAGATGTGGAAGCACGAAAACTTTCAATAGCGTAGTGAGCGTCCTCTCTGGTAGCGACCGACGCAATCTGGACAGGCATGATGATTTCTGTGCCACGGTGCTGCAAATGCTTTCCACGTGCTGCTTGAAAGACAATTTGCGGTGGATTGTTACGCACAGTATCTTCAAGCTGTCGCGAGGGACGATGACCGTATCTCCAATTGTCAATTCGAGAGGGGAAGGGCCAAACAGGATGCATTGCGTTTTTAGTGCATTCAGCTTGAGATTGTTTCTCGTAATCCATTTGGCTACATTCGCGATGTCGTGATCTAGTTCTTGCTGCAGAACTGCATTGCTACTGTGAGAGTGGAAAATTGTCATGTCGTCTGCATACTGACGAGGAGTTGCCTTGCAGAGACTGAGATGTAGGTCATTCGAGAATATATTGAATAGTACCGGACCGAGTATGCTCCCCTGCGGAACTCCACATGGTACATCACGCCAGTCGGACAGTGTGCCATTGACTTTTACGTGTTGATGGCGACCTACCAGATAGTTTTTAATCAGCTGAATAGCGTCTGTGGAGAAGTTGTAGACCTTTAGTTTTTCGAGAAGGAGATGATGATTCACATTGTCGAAATTCTTTGATGGGTCCAGCGCGACTAGGGCAGCATGGCGGTTTTTGTCTTTGCTGTTCCTGATATATATCTTCAGTGATCTTTATTAATGCCGTCACGCATGAGTGTCCTTTGAGGTAGCCAGACAGGGAGTACGACCAAAGATTGCTTTCCTTCATGTAATGTGACATTTGGTTGCAGAGCAGTCATTCGAAAACTTTTGATAGTGCCGCAAGCAAGGTAATGGGCCGGTAGTTTTCTTCAAACAATGGCTCGCTTGTTTTGAAAATGGGCGAGACGAGACCGTCTTTCCAGTGTACAGGAAAGCACTTTGGAGCAATGCACCAGAACACTGCGTACTTCCGAAGTTGTTACCTTTCTGAAATCGAACTGTTGCAGGCTCTTGCATTGAAGATGTTTCTTCAAGAGAGCGACAGAAGGATGCTGTTCGTACATGACGTCGTCCGTAGAAAGCGCAGTCATTGACGAGATGAAGTAGTCGTTGAAGATATTTGCAATTTTGCCTGAGTCAGAGATAATTTTGTTGTCTTTAATTATGCTGCTTATCGCTCCGCTCTTCTTTGCTTTTGATGGAAGGAGCGTGCCTAGACATTTCCAGAAGTCGCCGGGTCTATTGTTCTCCATAGCTGATGTTGCTAGGTTTCGTATCGCTCTTCGTCGGGCTGAAGATGCAATCTTCTTTGCTTCGATGAATCTCTGCTTGTTCTCTTCGGTCTTTCTCTCAGGAATCTGTTGAAGAGGTGGTTTCTTGAACGAGTACAACTGATGACGTATGGCGTTGCCCAACGGGGTGTGTCAGCCTTGACATTCCTGCATTTTAAGGGGCAATGGGCGTTAACAATTGATAAAATAGCTTGCTCTGTCCGAAGAGCTAACGCTGAGTCCTCTGTTGTGGATTTCAGTAGTTTGTCCCAATGGATGTTAGAGATGTCCGTAATCATTGCCATAAAATCAAGATGTTTGGTCACCCTATACATGACAGTTTTTGGCTTTGGTCTTTTCATTTTGTTGCTCAGGACTGTGCAAATCATTGAATGGTCACTCTCTGATCGGGGAATGACAGTTGTGTTGGTGTGCATCTCTGGACGTGACGAGATGATTACGTCTAGCAAGGTTGTGCTAGAGCCCATGCATGCAAAATTATAGGTTGTCTTTGGATGAGTACAAAGTATATGTCATAAAGTTAAACCCATCACTACAGATGAGCACTGGTGGTAGTGCTTGGTAGGTCAGCAAGCGACTGCTGTATCGATTTCACAATTGTAGCAATCTCCTCTGATATCAAGCAAGCAGTATTGAGACCTTCTGATGCAGTTTGCTGGTGATCCCAACTGTTCATGGGTCACTAGCTCACCTTTGACCTTTATAGATAATTGGTCTCTGAGCTACTTACACCGTCCCCACCCCAGTCATTAGTTACCACTCAAGATGTTTGCTTACAGTAATGTTATTGAATTGGTTCTGTGGCTACAATATGACCCCTGTGAGAGAGGTTAGCGATCTCTCCTTCATGTGAGTTTAACTTCAAACAAGTCTATCCGCATTTAAATGGATTATTTTACGTTGCATATCTGTCTGATACACCTGACACTGAAGCAATTGCACGAACTCTTATTGATTGCAAACAGTTTGCAATATCATCATCAATTCATCATCGTTTTATGTTCTATACCCTTCCGTTTGTATACTACTGAAGATCTTTTCCATGATTATGTACATTGTGGATCTCGTTTGATGCAAGCTAGGCTATTGCATCACAACTGATCTTAGTGTTATTCCGTACCAACTCAACAATACTAACAGATCTCATGCCAGTGGGGTTTATAGGGGGGGCTATAGCCCTTTTTAGCAATTTGTTTAATCATTGCAATCTAACATCGAATACAATTGCAAAATCATGTAGAAAAGTAGCTAAAGGTCGTTGGGTTTAATTAACGGTGCTTCTAATTATATTGAGTGAGCTAGGTTTACATTTTTCTATCTAAGACAATGAAACTTGTTTATAAAGTTCAATTTTTGAGACCTGAGGAAAGTGTCCTTTATAGATAGATGGCTTTTCTATCCAGGTTGAGTTCTTGAGTTCTATCCATAGGTCGTTTTGGCGTTATGAAGAGTGGCCTTTATACACAGGTGGCTGCTCCATAGAGGTGGTTGCTAATACAGGTTTGACTGTATATAGTTCCAGTAATATCAGCTCCTCAGTTTTTAAGTTTGCTTTGTAGGACTGCATTCATGCTGTCAACAAGAATCAGTGGTGTCCTGTGCATACAAAGAAATGTGAGTGGACTTATCAAAAAGATCTTTCTCTGTCGTATTCCTGATGCCAATTTCAACTTGCTGGTTCGTAACATATTCCGTTTTGATTTCAGATGAATTTACTTCCCCACTTTGAAGTTTGGCAAGTCTTCCTCGAATTGCCAGCACAGTTGTGTATTTTGATCCTGTTGGCTTTTTTCTGTTCAAATTTGTATAAAAGCCTCAAGATATACAAACAGAACTCGTGGAACACAGCAAGGGTACAGTTTTAACTCATGTCCTGCTATTGACGTGTATACACGTTTTCGAAACAAGTCAAAAGTAGCAACACATAACCAATCAAATAGTCAGTCCTTAGCAAGCAAGCAATCAGAAATTGATGAAGCGACTTCAAGGCTTCATTTAAATAGTTTTACGAGCAGGACAGGGGTTAACATGATTAGCTAATATGACAGTCTCAGTGCAGAACAGATTCATTGCTCGCTGCTTGTATGCAAAGCCTGTTGTGTCCGAAAGAATTGTATAGTTACAGTCCAACATGTTTTAACCCACTATGGAATTATGGGACCGATAAGTCTCACTTAAAACAGGTAGATTTCATTGTTTGAAGTGGTCACTTGAGACAGGTAATCGCTAGGACAGCTGATCGCTAAGACAGATGGTCACTTAAAACANAGGTGATCGCTAGGACAGCTGATCGCTAAGACAGATGGTCACTTAAAACAGGTGATCGCTAGGACAGCTGATCACTAAGCAAATGGTCACTTAGGACAGGTGATTGCTAGGACAGCTGATCACTAAAGTCCAATTCACAAAAGCCGCAACATAAGAAGCTCAACGTAAGAAACTTTAGACCATCGACATGACTTCTATCTGCTATACAATATTATGCTTCCCTTAGCAAAAACTGCTTATTTTAATAGAGGGCAAATCATCTGATTGGCAATCAAAATATTATCTAATATTCTCAACAGTAACTAGAACGTAATAAATAGGACTATAATGACTGCACGTCAATCAAGATCACTTCCATAACCATTTG
>OFHS01002659.1:4884-15060 GCA_900245855.1 Calvadosia cruxmelitensis | reverse complement strand
CAATCAATCAATCAATCAATCAATCAATCAATCAATCAATCAATCAATCAATCAATCAATCAATTAATTCACCTGGGCTACTTTGTCGTCTAGGCATGTAAATTTTGTCTTTCTGATATTGCCAATTTCACCAGATGAGAATCCTTTAGGAAACCTAAAACAGCAGAACATCTTTAGGGCAGAGCAAAATGATAATAGCGCACATTCAATGCTAACGAATCACAGAAAACCGATTAATTTGATTGACACAACTAAAGTATCTGCAAATATTCATGCAATCAAGTATTAAATCCATATTTTTGCATAAACGGCAACAATTCAATATAGTTACAGTTATAATGAAAATCAAATGAATAGAAAACCAAAATTATTCATTTGCGTTGAATTGCATATAGCTAATTATGTTTATTATTCGTCTATGTTACTGTAACATTCTCATGACCACGATGGTAATATTGTATATCCACGTGTTCTGGTGTCTTTGATCAAACTTATTGAGCTATATACCCTGATACTTTCGCTCGCAATTCTATGTCTCCTCCGATTGGATATCAGCTCAATGTATATGGTTCAGTTAAGCCTGTATTAGCGGTCACCTCTATAGAGCAGCAACCTGTGTATAAAGGCCACTCTTCGTAACCCCAAAATGACACTTTCTATAGAAATCAACCTGGACAGAAAGGCCAACTGTCTATAAAAATCAATTTCCTCAGGTCCCAAAGGTGACCATTGTATAGACAGGTTTCACTATAAAACTTAAATGGTCAAATATATTAAAAGATAATGAGACTATACGGAGTATCTTACTCATTTCCTCCCAGGGTGCATCTTGATCCAAATAGTTGATAGCTCGGACATGTGTTGGGTGAATCTATAATACGTGAAAGATTATTGAATGCAGTTTGAATGACATCGAGGCTATCGCATGTAGTAGCGTCTCCATCTAATCACGAGGAAAGTTAGTGCCCTTTGTTTCCCGAAATTTAAAGCCGTGACCGCACAAGCTGCTTGGCAACGACTTTGCTTCACCCTATCTGGGACCGTATCCAAGGATGGGGAGTGATGACGACTAAACTGTAGGGAGGAGGGGAGGCAGTCAGTTTCAGATTACAGGCTTTCTCATTTTCCTTTAAAAATCGTCAAATCTCTGACAAACTCCTAAGTCTCTGATTAAATTCTTAGAATGTTTGTACAATAACACTTGCTTTAGAACTCCAGTGCTAAAGAATCGAAGGGCCTTATCTTGGCTGCAGGGAAATCGAGTCATTGCTATCATTTGAAGACGTTAATTCTTTTCATTTCCTTACCGTACATGTGTCCTGCACCAAAATGATGCGCCACTTCATGAGTTAAAAGATTGTACATGTGCCTTGGACTGGTGCGATCTTTTCCTGCGGCCTGGAAACGAGAAATTACTGCAATGTTAGTGATGGTGATTTTTTCTATCAATTACATGTAGAAGTGCTAACTTGGATTTAAAATCATCAGACAGACAGACAGACAGACAGACAGACAGACAGACAGACAGACAGACAGACAGACAGACAGACAGAACAGAGTGACATTTGACTGTTTACGACGTCTATCGTGACGTACCGAAGCAATAATGAAGGGGGTCCACCATCGTGAGCAGAAATCACTCGAAGCAGTGGCTGCCGCTCCGTACATATCTCCCTCGCTGTTTTAAAGTAAAATAAAATTCGATCAGAAAACTTTAATACAGGAGAAGAATTCAAATAAATGATTTCAAAGTAGCGATACTCGAGTCCAATCATCTTGAGATTCATGTTTACTTATGATAGGGAAGATTTAAACCTGCAACAAACGAAATTTTGTTACGAATTTATCCTTTCATGGAGTTAACATATTACCCGTCACTAAATCTATGAGCTTTAAGATTTGATCTTTACATGGAGTGGAAAGTAATTGTCACAAATTTATGATCTTCTAGAAAATTCATCAAGTCTTTTATTGCCAGCATGGGGCACTGTGATGTTTTGTCATACAGTGGCGGCGCCGCCTAAAATATCTGGAGGGGACAAAACCAAGTTTTGGACTTTTTCAGCAATGACCAGAGTTGATTGGAATTACAGCTGGGGGTCGCCTTTTGCCCACCCCGAACATTTTCGACAATGTCCTTCACAATTTTGCAAATTGCTTACATCTGGGTAACATTTTCAAACATTATTGCTTCTCTCACGCCTCCTCCAACATGCCTAAACAATAGCTTACTGGGTGTAATTACGACGACTTCAAACTCAACTCCCTATGGCGAGTTTTTTGCCGGATTTGGAGGAATTGAAACTCGACCTAAACTTCATTGGGGGGACGCGTCCCCCCAGTCCACCCCTTGGCGTCGCCCCTGTTGTCATATCAACCGCATTCAACCATTCAGTGTTTGAATTTGCGTTATACTTACTAAGAGTAGACAACAGTATCAAATGGAATGGTCCTCCTCAGCTCCTTCATGTAATCTCCGACGTATTTGTGAAGCTCTTTGCTATTGGATCCGTGAAGAATTGGTTGGCTCCTTGAAAAGACTTTCACGCCAAGGAGGACAATTCGGATCTTAATTTTTCTGTAAAACTAAACAAAAACCGGATGTAAGTCACCAACTAAAATCCAAACCAACAAACCAACATAGTGACAATATTTATGATACATTATGCGAGTGACCGTCTTCAAGTGACTCCTTGAAAGAAAAACATTTACCTGTGAGAAGTGACCCACTATGTTGATAAACCACTTCTTAATTGATTCTTTTAGTTTTCGCTTAAGATGATTTAAATGTATATCTACTGAGAGTACTTATTGAGAGGAACACTGACAAAATTATTTTATTTAAATACAAATGTAAATTAAAAACATTAATACAAACGATTAGTCAACTTTGGCGAATGTGCCGCGCACACTCTCGGCGTTCCCGCGCTGGATGGCCAAGCTCAAGTTTGCTATGAACTCGACCTTGCTCGTGCCACTCATCCTAGCGCCTAGATCTTCAACGAAGGCCTTGGCTGATGGGCCAAATGCACCAAGCGAAACTAACTTTAGAACTAACAAACTAACATTACTAACTTTATTCTCTGTTTAATACATACCTTGTCCAGCATTGATAATGACTCTTGGGCATGCTCCTGGATTTTGTTCAATGCATTGCTTCCGTATTGACTGACAAATGCTTTGTACTAGAATATAATAAATGAATAATAAAATAATTGATAATGTTGATCTATAATCATCATCATCAAGACTGAAAAGGCTACCCTGACTCCCTCACATCCATTTCCATTGTTATTGCTCCGACCAAGAATTGTTCTAAGACATTTAATGCTTGAAAGAAGGAAATATCCTTGTTCATAAGATATTTTCAAGTGTGTGCATAAACTGCTTTGTAGCATAATGTTTATATAAAAAGCAAGCTATAAAGTATAACTTGTGAACAATTATTTCCAAACATTTTATCCAAATTTTACTCAAAATTTGGATAAATCTCAAAGTAATTGAAAGCATAATATGCTCTACTTGAGCAGAAGCTGCTAAAGAGCGATAGACCATTTTTGCACTTTGTTATACGTTTCATTTCTTGAAGCATCCTTACCACTAGATTTGCATAGACCATGTAGATTGAGATGAATTTTTCGTTCCAATCCAGTTTGAATTTGGGATGGTCAAACATGTAGTAATTAGGATTGGTCGTTCTTTCGCCGATATACCCTAAAATGTAAAATTTGATTATGCTACTGCACTGAAAAATACTCCATATACAAGAACTCCTTTCTTGTTTCAAGTATCAATTTTCTTAAGATAAGACTTGTTCTGTTGAAGAACAATAGCAATATTCATATAGTGGAATTCGCTAAATTCGAAGTGTCAAGGGACCTTAAAAATCTTTCGAATTTTACGAATTTCGAATTAGGAATAACAGGAAAATAATACACAGGAGACAAATGCGAGAGATCAAGGGACCGAGATCCTAGTTCGAAATAGATGAATATTTGAAGTAGAGGTCTTTGAATTAGGCAGATTCCACTGTATTTGGCTTAGTAATTTATGGCTTAGAGTGAAGACAAGTATTTGCTTACTAGATTTGAGAATAATATTCCTTAAAATGAGAATTTTTATTCTGAAAATGGGAACATTATTTATTGCAGTGTGCCGTCTACAAGCCAATTGTATACCGTCCGGAAAAGGTAATTTATAATTCACGAGCACGAACAACTTGAAATAAGGATACGTGAAGTTATTTTCTGATATTGATAAATTTCAAAGCAACATTTTACATGCAACAGAACTTTAACAATGCAATGTAAAAATGTTGGTGTAAAATATTGCATAAAAAATTATATTGTCTAAACTGATTACATAATATTTACAATTTATATTTTTACAGTTAATTTTAAATTTGGCAAAAAAATTGATTGAGCTGGATGGCGGTGTAAAGCATTCCACACCCTGTAGCATGTCCAATGGCTCAAAATAAATTCAATTTGCATCTCTGCGCCTTGAAGCAATCAGATGTTTCTGCTAGGGTGGTTTTATTAAATGATCACAAAATGCGTTAGTAGGATAGAGTAGTGTTTTGCTATTTGAAATTTTATACATCCTGACAGATACATCGCAACTACTGAACAAGCTGTCTGAAATGTTAAAGACCCAAAAGCACTTTACGCGGTATGTCTGCCGTAGAAATGGTGGAAAAGACATTTCATAATTTTTTTTAACTTTTCATTTTTCATTTTTTTATTTTTTTATTTACCGGTATTTTGTATTTGTTTCGAAGTAAGGATATTCTCGATGGCGGTTGTGACGAAAAAGGACATGTTGGCAACCCTCACCATGTTAACATGTTGACGTTTAATAAAAAAACATACACACACATAAAGACACAGGAAAGGCTTTCCATCTTCGTTCGTCTACATTTCTTTACTAACCTGATTTAGCGCAGATTCCCATCAGTCTTCTGTCAAACACGGCAATATTTTGATCGTTAAATCTGCCATAGGATTGACATCTTTGCATTCGAACAGACCCTCTGGCATCCATTGTAAGGCAGCTAGTTTGGAAATGTGTTAACTGCATGCCTGGCCAGTCCATATCTTTAAACTTGAGTGTATTACTCGAATAAGGATAATAGCATTTCCATACTTGAGTCTCTGCTTGTTTGTTATAGCAATCTTTTAACGTGAGACGGGTGTCATGTTTGCTGTATACAGACAAACACTTTTTATATTTTTTATTCATCAATTTGCCTTGCTCGTGGACAGTCGGGATCATTTTCCAAACTTGGCTGTCTTTTTCTTGCGTGCAAGTTGATGCTTTGATGTTTTGACCATCTGAATCTAAGCAGAGCTTGTTATGAATACGGAAATGCACTGAAAGAAAAGTAAAAACAAAAGTAGAAAATAAAGAGCTAAATGTATCAATCAAGTTGTATCCAGTGCAACTTCGTTAAGTTTCCTTCTCAGAAATGAAACATTCTTCCTGCATTTGAAGACGTTCTATCTATATACCGTGTTTACATTATAATTTTTCTTGTTTAAGATTGCTATTCCAACTATAATTGCTGTCCAAGACTTCACAGTAAACATAAGACGTCTTTACGGCGTACCAACAACGTCCAAACGTCGTTGAAGCGTCCATGGGACGTCATCGTGACGTCTTGTGTTTCCTGGGAAGTCACTTTTAAGCCAACACTGTAAAGGCCATGGTCGTTGCCAGGATTCCAGGACACAGAGACTGCCTTCTTCGAAGGAGGCTATTATACTGTATATTTAGATCATAGAATATAATTATATGTTTTAGCCTCAATTCCATTTCTGTCTCTTAGCCCTTATCATGATAATCTGTTGTTTATTACGGCCTGACATCTGTGTGTATTTTAATCTTAAATTATTTAAATTGGGCAAATGTGCCGCGAACGCGATCAGAGCTTCAAAGCTGGAAAGCCAAACTCAAGTTGGCAATTAATTTTGCCCATTGGACATTCTATATCCTATAGTTGAGCAGGCTGTATCTTTTATAGCCTCTTAATTTTGATTATATTGAGAACATAACAGGGGCTGATAATGCTTAGTTAGTGAGAACTGTACGTAAGTAGTAAGCACATTTACAAGCGTATGCACAACGCATGAACAATATGCACAACTCTCCTAGCCTGTTCGTATTCTAGCAGTATCTAAGCGAAATTATTTAAATTTTATACTTATTTTTAGCCTGTCAATATAGATCATAGAATAAATGCACAAACTTGTCTTCTATATGACTGTGTATTCTTTGAAATTGATTTAAATAAACACACACACATATACGGTATTGCGTGACGATGGGAGCTAAACTTTCCCGAAAGGAGGGCTACAGTTCTCTCCCCTAATTGCGTCATCCTTCTGGTTAAGCCAACTTACTGATATCGTCTTTGGTTATTTTGTTGAAATTCGATTCACCAGGCATGATTGATCGCACATGTCGTTTAACTGAAACACAAAAGATGACAATATTTAAAAACATTTGACGATCAAGATACCTTGACACCAAGATACCTTGACACCAAGATACCTTGACACCAAGATACCTTGACACCAAGATACCTTGACACCAAGATACCTTGACACCAAGATACCTTGGACAGCAAGGTTAGGAAAGTTGCAAATTACGTCAAATTTGACAAAACGGCTATCAGATCAAATCAAACTACGAATAAACCGGCACTCCCAACCTACTATAGCGATTTCTGGTGAGAAGGGTCCACAGATCTGTGGAAGGTTGCGTGGACATGCAGCAGCATTAAATGCAAAACCTTTCAAAGGGCTTACAGTGGTTCTTATTTTAAGAGAATCATTTTTTCATTTTCAGGAATTCATTTAAAATTAAGTACAAGAGTACTTGACCACATTGCAAGCCACAAATTACTAAGCGAAATCTGAACGTTTCCATCGCTCTTTCTAATAACAAGTCTTGTTTTAAGAAAGTTGATGCTTTAAACAAAAAAATACATTCTTGCCAAGGCTACAATTTTCTGTATGTAGGATAGCTTCTTGAGAGCCAACCATTATCTCAACTCAAAATGATGAGTTAATCATTTGAAATCTCTGTCTACGCTTACTCTCAATTTGATGTCTATTGGATCTGATGAAGTTCTGTGCTATTTCACGTTTCATTGTTTGTCATGCTACCTCAGGACTGTATTGAACATTTTTCAATGTTTCCTGCGTATCCCTTATACAGTGAAAGTATCCTCGAACGTATCTACTTACTGATTGGAATCTTTGTTATTATGAACTATTTAAATTTATTCGATAGAATGCAAATGACATGATATGCTATTATTTATAATTATGTTAATTTATTTGGTTTGATGCAAGTGACATCATAGCCCCCCAATGGGGCATTGTGCTCTAAGATAGATTTCTCTCCATATAAATTAAGTAATGTATGCAGTGTACAGTATATATAAATGAGCTTCGGATTTGCAAGCATTACTGTACACAACGCAATACTTGTAAAGATTTATATTACCTTGATGTTGACTTGTTGATCCAGCAACCGAAGCAAAAAGAGAAATTATAGACGCAATTAATAAAATCAGCGACATGTTTTGACGGCCGTAACGCGCCATCGTGTGTGCAGTCGACAGCAGCAAATACGAAAATAAACGTCTCTTTTCTTGTCGCCAGTCAGTTTATATACAGTAGGATTCTTTTAAAAATCTTTTAGTTTGTCAATATTTTACCAGCTGTGATTCATTATTAGATGTTACACCAGGACATCGGTGAGGTTTACAAAAGGAAATCGCATTGTTTGTTAGCTCAGGTTTAACTCCCACTCGCCTGTTGTACGGCTGTTTTTAGGCAAACGGGATATTTCGTTTATACAAACAAACATTTTGGATTTGATTGCGAAGCTAAACGCTGTTTCAGCAGAAATGTAACGTTACAATTAATCTTATAACTAAGCTGCCTATTCTCCATCTCTAAGGAAGAGGGTGTATAATGTTCAAGAAGAAGTATCTAAGTTTGGTTATCAATTAGGAATGATTTCTTAAGATTTTCATATTTAGAATTTGAAGCTGTTTCAACAGAAATGTATGATTACAGATTAAACTAATTAACAAACCCCTATAGGAAGAGCGCGTGATGGCGCTAGGATTCCTGACTCATGGGCAGCCATACCAGAAATTATTTGAATTTTACAAGCCATTATTAATATATTAATATTTTGGTTCTATTTTTTTTTTAGTTTATCAGCACTTTCAGAAATGCATTTGTGCAGCCCGATTTACATGTAATCCCCGATTCAATTTTTTTTGCTTTCAAGTCGGGAGGGCTGCGGCCAATTCTATAACCCCCTTATTGGCGTCATTCTTGATACATCCATCTTTAAGTGGTAACAGATGGAACGGAAGCAAGTTAAATGTACCTGAATCAAACCATATACTTGGGATAAGACTGTACTGTTGGCCTTGATGCATAGTTAGCATGTGGGTTGAGCTGATTTATCATTAGCTTCGGATGTTTACATTGCTTATAGAATTCAACAATAAGCGAAGATGATTGCGGTCATCTCTGAGGTCAAGTAATCACGAGATCCATGAGTGACAAGGTCACAAGGCCGTTGATAACAGAGAGACATATCGTCCAATGGACCAAGCGCAGTCCCAATGCATGATGGGATACACTTGTTTTTAGGCACGTGACCTTGAGCTGAAATCTACAAATTTGACAGCCAAGAACAATCCTTGAAATTGACCATCATTGAAAAGAGTACAGCTGATTGCGCTACAAACAAAGCATTTTTCTGGAGTCTTCACCCGTGGCAGAGGTCAACGCACTTACATACAGTATATACCGATATTACCGACATGTAGCGGGACTGCGCATGGCGGATTGATTCAGATATTTCAACACACATCGGGACATTTTACAGACAAAATTCATGTAATGCTTGCATGAACAGTTCCTGCAATCTCTTTAACATCTGAGCAATTTACTTACAAGATATCTCGCACAGATTCCCATCATCATTCCTTTTCCAAACAATAAGGATTTGGAACATCTTCTAGAGAGTGTCGTAGTGGCAAGAACATTGAACAGATTCAAATTAGATTTATCTCATAATTTGGAACAGTTTTTATATAAATAATTTATTCATTTTAATGTCTATCACCACATAAGTATACAATTACCGATGTATTAATTTATGCCACTTTTCCATGCAACGTAAGAGCTATGCGTATATACTGTAGCCTGCTACATGTGGATTCTTTGCTTTGACTTTTGTTGAATAAAGACACATGCAGACAATAACGGTAGCACACAAAGACACAATACCTGTTTCATTTTATTTCAACCGAAAAGTTACATAATGTTAAACGAGAAAGAATTGCAAATGAAAGCTGACATGTGCAATGAGTATTTGGTTATTGCAGATAACCATTTCTGGGTTTCGAAATTTCCCGCCTCACAGCTGGTCCGATCAATACAGCAAGTCCATGTATTTTGGAGGGCCCTGAGGGAGACAAGCGAAAGCTTATCAGGCTAGCCTCCCTAAATAAAGACGATGATGATGATCATGATCCTGATTAAAACACAATATTGAAATACGGGATATAAATATCACTAACGCTCTGCATATAACAATTTACAATATTTTGCTTAAACTTAGTTTGTCTAAACGGCACTTGAAACAAGACAATGTTTGCGAAGTAACAATTAAACAATATCAGGCAGATAGCTCCACCATGGGATTTGAGTTGCACCTTTCACATGGGGTAAAAGAAGTTTTAAATATAAATAATTGTATTGGCATAAACCGCCATGTTTTGCTGCTTCACGGAAATTAATTTAAGCAGTATGCAGTGAACCCTGTCCAACATAACCAATTAACCATGGCTAACAAAGCTAACCGCTTTATAGAATCAAAACTTCGAACTCCTACATTTCTCAAGCGTGCTTACTCTTAGCTAGCAACACTCCGCTTAACAGAAACAATCGCTTAATAAAGCCAAAATAGAGTAGTCTCAAGTTGCTTTTATTAAGCCGGGTGGACTGTAATTACAGTACTGTAATAGCCATCGAGTGCAACCCAATTCGTTTTGGGCAATGAACTCTTCACAGATATAATTATAATACAGTATAGGTCATAAATTAAAGATAATTTGTTTTGTTTTTAATGAAGTTATTG